>VZRW01001656.1:0-45029 GCA_013398125.1 Aegotheles bennettii
CAAGGGTACAAGATTGTGTTCATCATCCATCTAGAATATTTGCATGTATTTATATTGTTTACAGAAGCCATTAAAATTATTTGAGAGCCTTTGATTTAAGATTGCACAGGTAACCTCAATATGGCCTTGTTGTATCTATAGTTTGTGATACAATCTTTAATTACATGATGACACTGTGTTTTCCACAGGATTTTGCCTTAGGGTATACAGAATAGATAGACTTCACTGAGTGAAGTCTTTTTTCTTGATTTCTTTTTTATCTTCCTCATTCTGTGTGAACACCATGCTATATACTGCACATCCTCTTCACCTTGCTCTGAAACACAGGTGGTTCATTTCCTTTCCAGCATCATTCTGCTGCTTGCTGGAGGGGGTCTTAACCTCTCTACAAGCATAAAAATTGTCATCTTTGAGTCGTAGTCATGTTCATTCTCACTGTAACTGTCCTCTGTTCTTCTGTTGCTAACTTGTATTACAACTTTTCCATTCTTATACCCATTCTTTGTGCCTTTCTGATCCTCTGTTCTCTCATTAAAAGCTATTTTTTTCTTATAACAGCCAGCTTTCCTGATATAGACAAAAATTAAATGAGTAATTTTCATTCTGCTGTTTAACTGTGCATATGTGAAAATGCTGTTTTGAAACTTCTCTATGTTAATGAAAACCACAGACTCTGTTACGATGTGGTAATATCACTAGAAAGAATGGTGATGTTTTGCTACTGTGTTGACAACATGAACTATTTTATGTTTAGCACCTGAAATTGGAGTATGGTGGTCCATAGTTAAGGAATAGTGCAATGATAAATACTTTCTAATGGCTTCATAGTGGCATGTTCAAATACAGAATTACCTGTTTAAGAGATTGAAAATTCACATATTCTGTAACGATACCTGCATTTGACAAACATAACATTGATTTTAAATGACTGTTTGATATAGTTCTGTTAATTATTGTTTATATCACCAGAACATTTTTTATGCATTGTATAATTAGCAACAGTAATTACTAATTTTTTTTTAAAGTCAACACATTGCCTTTATATCCAGTAATTATTTGAAAAATAGGTATGAGAATTTGGAGGCAAACTAAAGGCTTTTTGTAATGACCCTTGATAGAACCTGAAATGCATCAGTATTCAGTAAAACTGTAATGAATATAGTCACTTAAAGTAATAATTATGTATTAATGAACTTTTCTATTGCTGTGTAAATAGCAGACCCTAGTAATATTTAGATGGTGATTATTTGAAAGCAAGTTGTCTGACTTTTAGTTGCCTTGTATGCTGGTAGTTTACACAAGTACATATTTCTAAGACCAGCTGGAAAAGATGTTGTGATATGAATACTATTTGCTGCCATTTAATTTCTTTTATCATTGTTTCATTGGGTTCTCACTTATATTTGATAGAGTGACATAATGTATTAGATAACAGTACTTGCATGTTCAAATGAACTGTCATGTTTATATAAGATCTGCCACATATTAGTATATCTTGTTTATGTAATTTCTTTATCATATACTATTTTTGGTCAAGAAATATAGTCCAGATGTTGTTATTCTTGAAGTGTTTGTGTTGTTGTGAGTGGCACTTTGCCTGTTTCTACAATTTTATATTTCATTATGATCTTATTCTGACTTCTTTTTCTTTCAATGAGGAAAAATGATTTATCAGCTTCCTGAAAATTCTTACGTCTGCATAAAACTTCTTTTTCTGTTTAAATACACTCCTGCTGACAAAAAATTACCTGAATCTGCACAAGAACAATCCTGTTACAGTTCAGGTTCTGTGCATACTTGATTTGTGGTATAGATGTTTGGTAGATTAGATTACACCTCCTGCCAGTGATAGTACTGACTGGTCTTCTCCTCCCACTCTCCAATACCCTATTGTCCCCTATAATGGCTGCCTATTGTTTGTACTGTCCTAATGAGACCCTCTTGTCAAATTCATGCTCTGGCCCATAACCTCATCTTGATTCAAACTGCTTTTTCTTTTAATATGTTAGACTCATTTATTTGCAAGCAAGCTTCTATGTGATCATCTGTGAATTTTCGTGGATACCCTTTCAGATTGAGAAACCTAGGTGCTGAAATGGTACTGTCAAGGGAAATGAACTTTATAGTCTATTGGTGTGTGGCTTTTTTTTTAAGTGCAACATTTTGACTGCAGGATCTTATAGAAACTGCCATACAAAATAAAAAAGGTTTGACATTTTTTGTGCAGAAAACTAAGGCCTAATTTGTCTTTGCCATGTCTGTTAATACTCAAGTAGAGTAGCTAATCCACCAGATTCATGACCAAACTTTATCCAAACACAAACAACTGTATGTTTTTTTCACAGGAATTCTGTTAGATTTAGTTAATTTTGTGCTTGGATAAAATGTGAAAGGTACAGTACAAGTATTAATGTAGTTATCAACATACTTTTTTTTCCATTAAAATATGATATTGTAAGTATTAACTGAAAAGCATCAGCAAAAGTATACTTTTGTTGATAAATTAATACTGCCTGGCAGATCATTCAGTATGACTGCTTCTTCTTCTTTTTATTGGATTACCTTTTCGAATTTCAGCAGGTTATGGGGTGACCTTTGAAGATAGCTATTTATTCATTGGAAGCGGAGGCATATGAGCTGGCACTCTTTAATGAACTAGCATTCTCTAGGAGTTTATGAGAATTTGTACTCAGCAATTGGCTGGTGCTAAACTGTGTAGTGTGAAGTTGTTGTGAGAACACATCTAAGATAGCATAAAATTACACATTAATAAAAATATCTCAACAGTGAGGAAACAATCTTGTGTTAACATTGTTTTAAAGCTGTACTCTATTGTATACCTATATAGATCCTTGCAGAGACTATGTCCAATTGACAGGTCTTCTCTCTGAAAACTCTTGAGGGAAGAAAACGGGGGGGTTCTGCTCAGAGCAATAGGAAGAGAGATACAACACTGCAATTTGCTACCAATTATAAACCTTTACAGCTTGGCTTGATTAGGCATAAAAAAATTATGCAAGGAAATAATTTTCTTAAGTGAGACCTTTCAGAATTAGTTTTACTTCAAAACCAATTCATTTTCATGCCTGATGTTTGTAGCTTAAATGCAGATCGACAAATTTGACCCTTTTAAAAAGATTGCTGTAATTTAACATCATTAACTATTTTCAGCATGATATTAATTAGAATATGCAAGTTAGTTGAGCTTTTTGGAGATTAAATTCATTTGATGGAAGCAGTATTGATACAAGGTAATTCTGATGTAATATTATTTTGTATTATTTCTCAAGAAGAGATTGTTTATTATATAAAGATATCTTAATAGAAGTAGCTTTTGGTATCTGCAGCTATGTTGTAATTTGTATCAAAGCTTCTCAAAAACTGGAATTCAGAAGCCAAGAAAAATCTGTGATATCTAATGCTAATATAGCAAATCTTTTTCACTTCTAAAATTTTAGTCTGGTTTGGGAAGTAGGGAGGTTTTCACCAATTTGTCATTAAGCATTATGCATTAGTACTCACCAGCTGCTGGAGTGACCCTCCAAAGAAGAGACATAACTTTTGTTGTTTCTGGATGGGGCAGATAGGGAAGTGGTATTAATCTGCTTTTGCCACTTTTATATTACTCTTAAGTGCAACCTGGTTGCTCCCTGTGCAAATAGAGCCAGCTAAATTGCACCATCTGGTGATCAGAGGGTACATTTCGTTGGATATAAGTGAAGTGTTCCCTCCTGTGACTCTTCATACTTTAAAAGTAATGTTTTTAGAGTATTGCTGGCTGTACTTACACTGATATGGCAGAAGCATGAGAAATCCACTTAGTATTAAGAGAGTAAAGTTTGACAATTTAACTTGTGTTTTTTGAGGTCCTAAAAGACCTTTTAGAAGTGTTGGCTTAATAATGATTGGAACCTGGACTTCATGCAGGCAATCTAAATACTTATCCAATACTAAATACTTAATCCAATCCATATTGAATCAGTAGGAAAAGTTCCATTACTTAATGGAAGTCAGGCTGCTTTGTCTTTATTTGATAATAACATTTGTCTTAAGCTACCACAAACAGAACAAATACTTGACTATTCTAATAACATCGGATTTGCACAATGCATATGTAAACACATGGTTTATGGAAAATAGTGTACTACCTGAAAAAAAATTAGAAATATTCTGTCTCATTCAAAGAGAAATATATATTGAATGAGAGAAAGCTCTGAAAGAATCCCGTTTACAATTTTTGAAAATGCCTTGAATGAAGACAATTTGAACTTGAGCTTTTTTCTATTCAATGCATAAAATAAATGTAAGGCAATAAGGACTTGCAAAAAGCCTATTGTATGTGTGTGTTGTGTACAATAAAATATCCAGGAGCCAGAAAGTGGCAGGACTGTTTTAAATATAAGAATTCTACCACTTTTAGGTTCTGTACTTTGATGTATCACGCAGTAAATGAAAAAAAAATAAAATAGGTAGACTGTGATATCAGCTGTTTAATCTACATGTAAGAGATGGCCAAACCCTGCATTAAGATATGTCTAAGTTCAGAATAAGTCAATTGAAGTAGAGTTTTAGATCTATATGTCTGAGAACCCATAATTTGTTGTATAAATTATTTCATCAATTAATTTAAAGAATAAATTGCCTGTATAAATAATGCTATATGCTCAAATAAAAAGGATTTTATCAAAGTACTTAAGTTTGAACTAGTTGTAACTAGTTAATACCAACAATAAAAAAGCATAAGCCTGAACAAAGTTCTTTCAGCGCTGTAATACTGAACTCTGCTCTGACATATGCTTGTGTAAATACAGCATAAATAAGCTGAAAGGTTGCTGAGTAGTAGTTGTGTGAAGATATTTTTGAACTTCAGCTCTCTCTGAGCCTCTAGGTGTGCTTGAGCAAGTAAAGAAAAATGCTCACAAGTGGTGTACAATTTATCTTTATTCTGTACATAGCGAATCTCATTTTAGACAGTACAAATGGATGCAGTATGTATACATAGTAGTTCACAGAGCTTAACTGTTTTTTGTGTTAGTATATTTGCTAATACTTAAGGAAAACTCATTGGGTAGTACTTTAGACCTTCAAAAACACTTTTTCAGTCAGCAGAGCTCCAACAGACATTTAGAAGTAAGCTTAAGGTCGTTTCCTTTTGTCTACATTTGCATTTATATACTTTTCAGCAACAGTTCAGCTGTATGTGGCACTGACATTGTCTTGGGCTGATTTGCATTTCTTAGAATAGAAAATATTAAAGGCTCAGAGAGTATTGTAAAAGCCATTAATACCAAAAGTAACATCTGGTAGTTCTTAGAGTGAAAAGATACAGAATTTTAATTTCTAGTTCCATCAGTGTAATGCGTTTTGGGAACAATCACTTTGGAGAGAAAACATTTTAAAGTCATAGGACAACAAAATGGTACAGATGTATAAACAAATAGAAATAACATGCTTAAATGAACGTTATAATATGGAACACGATTTTCATAGTAGGCCATATTTACACATTAGGGAAAAGTATTTTTCACATAATAGTTTTAGGTTTGTAACAATTTGTATCTTTAGAGATGTATTTTTTAAATGATGGCATCTTGTTAAGTCTGCAGATGTAATATTTGGTGCTTTAGTTGCCACAATAAAGACTTCCATATCTTTCTTTTTTTAAAAAAAAAGTACTAAAATCTCAATGTCTGGCGAGATATTTTCCAACCTTAATATGCACTTCTATAGCTTTGAATGTGATCATTCCATCCTTGCCTTTAACACTTTCCTTTATTCCCTAGTTCTTAATAAATTAATGTTCCATCAAGAAATACAATGTAGTTGACTATACAACTTTCTGTTGTGATTTTACATGGATTGCTTGGCCTTGATACTGTGAATCTGTTTGTATTGAGAAAGTAAATAATTATCTTGAAAATTGTCAGTTATGTTTGATTAGCATTATAAAATCACTTCATTGTTTCAATTTCAATGTCTCAGCTTTTAAAAAAGTATATTCTGACTGTAAGTAAACTTGGAATTGTATGATGACTGCAGTCTTATATAATTTGAGAATCTTCTTTAGGCTTTCAGAATAACTTGTTGCTTGGCTGAAATTTTCCAGTCTTAGTTTCTGCCCGCAACTGAAATAGTGTTTTTGGGAGTTTTGGGAGTTATCAAAAAACCTTTCATGGTGTGTTTTGTTTTCTTGATTTTTTGTTGTTGTTTGTTTGTTTTTGGGGTTTTTTTGTAAGTGAAGTAAATTAGTGTTTTACCATTTTGAAGAAATTATACTTTAATAACTTTAAAAATAGATGAATGCTAGCTCTTTAAAACAAGCTGGTTAAATAGATGTAACTCTACTTATTGCTGGACTAGCTGTATTCCAGTACTCCAATCGTTGTTGATTTTTTAACTAGTGGCTGTCTAAAGTAAAATGAATGAGTGATTTGTGAGCATATGAGATAAAACACAGGATTACATCTGATTTACTAAATTTTTCACTGAGGAACTCTGGGAACCCTCCAATTTGTGTGTGGGAGCACTGCAAAAATATTCATATCCATCAGCATCTTTCTTGGCTCAAAGGCAGGCTTTTTAAGTGTTACTAAGTCCAAGATTGGTAGTGAAGAGTAAATTCTTTGTCAAGAAGTTTCTAAACTATGTTACAACAGTAAAAGACTTGATAGAGATAATTAGTTTCACTAAGAAATGTTATAAATGATTGTAGACTCTCAGATCATACCTGTACTCTACTGACTTTTGCATCACTGATATAATCTATTGCACTCCTAAAATCTGAATATGAGGAAAGAAGATGCAAAGGAATACTGCATGTACTTTCACAATAAATGGTTATCTTTCAAAGGTTTGTGCATTGAAAGCCTTCTCTTGACAGCTCTGGCTGAGGAATTCTGAGCAGTTGTCTTCTGTATCAAATACTCCATGAAGAAGGAGCACAACTGAGTAACTCATCTTGAAGACAAACCTTCTCTTTCATTAACATTACTCGACCAACCTTTGCATTCTCATGAGGAGTATTTAGTAACACATATTTAACAAGTAAAAGACTTATGAAGCTGTAAGATACTAAAGCAAAAGAGCACTGACTGAACAAGGTAGTTGGCATTCTTCAAAATAAAGTCACTTTGAAATTTTCTGATTACAAAGTTTTTGAGGTAACATTTATGAAGTCACACTGTAACTGTTATACATATTTTTTTTCTTATAGGTAATATTACTATGTGCCAGTGGAGTTAATGAGAAAAATAGTTTTCAAATAATGAAATATACTGACTGAAACAGAGAACTTCCAGGATGATGATATAGTGGAATTTAAACACACTTTAAGCAAAGCAAATGGTTGTGTGCGGTCAAGAATAGGCGTCTTTTCAGGATTCATTTTGTTTTTTCAGAACTAAAGTCTGACTGCAAGTTAAATTTAAATTAGTGTAGCTATAAGACAGTGTAACTATGTAAAGGTGTATATATGTATATTTAATCACTCTTATTTACCATTATTAATTATTTTCAAGTATATGCTCTGTCTTACTCAGATTGATTGTTGATACTTGTATTGAATAGGTGTGGCAGGGTTTCGGTAGTGGGGTGGGGAGGCTGCAGATGTGGCCTCTGTGGAAAAAGGTCAGGAACTGCCTCCTGTCAGGCATAACCATTTCCAGACAGTTCTGTGATGGACCCCACCACATGACAGAGCTGAACCTATCATTCAAGTTGATGCCTCTGAAAACATCTTTTAAGAAAAGGCAGAAAATGTCAGACAGATGAAGGAGAAGGGAACAAAAAGAGTGAGAAACAGCAGAGAAGGAGGAGGAGGTGCTCCAAGTGTCCAAGCAGCTTTTTCCTTGCAGCCTGAGCAGATAGATATTCCAGGACTGCAGCCAATGCAGATTCTACACTGGAGCAGATTTTCCTTGACAGGAATTGTGGCTGGTGAAAATCCCATGCTGGAGCAGATCTGAAGGACTGCAGCCCATGGAGGACCCATGCTGGAGTAGAGGAAATGTGCGAGAAGGAAGGAGTGGAGGACAGAAACCAATGTGTACTGACTGTAACTCCCATCCCCTCATGCCACCTTGGGGGGGTAGAGGAGTTTGGAATGAAGGAGCAAAGTTGAGCCTGGGAAAAGAGGGGAGAAAAGGTTTTGTTTTAATGTTTGTCTTTTTGTTTCTCACTCCCTGAATCTATTTTAATTGGCAATAAAATAAAGTTAACATTCCCCAAGCTGAGTCTGCTTTATCCATAACAGTAACTCCTAAGTAATGTGTCTGTCTTTATCTTGACTTACAAGCTTTTTCATTCTATTTTCTCCTTCTGTCCCTTTCAACCAAAATAAAGGTTTGCATATGCAAATTAGTAGTTTTCTTGGTTTAGTTTAAAATTACCTGTACAGGGAACACTGAACCAGAAAACTGAGGTTATGGTAAGCACAGTGGTCTTCAATTTAATTCTGCGCTTTCTGTTTCCTGCCCAATATTTTTCCTCATGCTGATCCTTAGGGGGACTTTTCCTGCATTCCCTCTACATGGTTACTGACAAATAGTCTGAAGTTCAAGATATTGTAGGTAAGAGAAACTAAAAATTGTATTCTTGTTCTTAGTATGTAACTATGTGATATGTGTCACTTGTCAGTCATTCCTGACCCTATACAACAGTTGGTGGCTTTGTTGCTTGCCAGACCTTTTAATAGCTTCACTGAGCCATGGACTTGGAACCTGCAAGCTGTCAGCAGGACTCATATTTCTTCTTCAGCCTCCCAGGCAAGGTGAGGCTTTGCTGGGGGTTAGGGATTTGCAAGGACCTCACAAGATTGAAAGTAGGTTATCTCAGATCATCCCTGGTTGGTGGGCTCTTCTTGGAGAGACTGCCTTGGCACAAAGGCTTCCTCTGTCCCCACCAGACTTGGAGGATCTGGGAGTCCTGGAAGCTCTGATCAGTCACTGGGACTATTTATGTCAAACAGATTGTAAGCGTTTATGTATATGTTTGTCTTTAGTATTTTTGGTCGGTGTTTGGTTGAAGTATTTGTTTATGTTCTTGAGGAGGAAATAAAGGTCTTGTGGATAATTTGTAAACTAGTTTCAATGATCTGTTTTGCTTACATTTAGGATTAGAACCGACATCAGTGTTCCTGTTCCTTCATTAAAATAGGGAAGAAAATGCTTTCAAGTATAATTGAAGTTATTAAGAATTTACTTCAGTTATCCTTATGCAGACATTCAAGACTTCTAGATTCAAGACAATGTAAATATACAATAGACATTTCTGCTATACAAAATAAATATAATTCATAGTTGGACTAGTTCAGTGTTCTTATGCTTCTAAAATATATGACACTTTCTATAAGGAAAAAAATAATCAAGTAAAAACACTGGTATGACAGATTAGAATTTTATTCATAGGTATCTGTGAAGAAAACTTGCTGTTTCTTTCATGTTTGGCTTGTCTTACAGCATAGAATAAAAACACTTTCTGAACTCTCATAAAGTGTAGAGCTGATAGCAAATGTACTTGTGTGCTTAAATAGTCCTAAGTTTGTTTCTCTGGTATGTGTTCCCACCCATTCTAGACTACAAAATACCCCTGATGCTAGTTCAAGTATTCTGTTTCCTTATAAATGACTCAATAGAACAGGTTGTATTGTAATGATATCAGTTTAATGAAAGGGTAAAAATATGAGAGTGATGATTAAAATCTGTCAGGCTTAATTAATTGCAATATCTTTATAGCAGAGTTTTCCAAATCAAAATTCTTGCCTACTGTAGTGAGTAACTTGCATACGGCATTTTCCTGTACTCTTTATTAAAAAAAAAAAAAAAGGAAAACCTATTGTAGTCTAAACAGACCTTACTAGATGGAGTAAAAACTTAGTGAATGCTTAGTAGGTGATTTTTTTCCCCCCTTTACTCTGCTTTCATGAGACCTCACCTGCAGTACTGTGTCCAGTTCTGGAGTCCACAACACAAGAAGGACATGGAGCTGTTGGAGTGAGTGCAGAGGAGGGCCACAAAGATAATCAGAGGGCTGACACACCTCTCCTATGAAGACAGGCAGAGAGGGTTGGGGTTGTTCAGCCTGGAGAAGAGAAGGCTCTGGGGAGACCTTAGAGTGGCCTTCCAGTACCTGAAGGGGCTACAGGAAAGCTGGAGAGGGACTTTTCACAAGGGCATGAAGTGATAGGACAAGGGGGAATGGGTTCACACTGAAGGAGGGTAGATTTAGATTGGATATTAAGAAGAAATTCTTTCCTGTGAGGGTGGTGAAACACTGGCACAGGCTGCCCAGAGAAGCTGTGACTGACCCCTCCCTGGCAGTGTTCAAGGCCAGGTTGGATGGGGTTTGGAGCAACCTGGTCCGGTGGGAAATGTCCCTGCCCATGGCAGGGGGATTAGAACTAGATGATCTTTACAGTCCCTTCCTACCCAAACCATTTTATGACTCTACTAAAATAGAGCATGCTGATTTTTTAAAATTTAGAAAATTAGGGTTGATATATCAGAATTTTGTTGTAAGCAATATCTCTAAATTAATTTACAAGATAGTGTTTATAATTGATTGAAATATTTTTCTTTTTCCTGAGAAGACTGAGATCTCATTAGGTGTTGAATATAACAATGTGTTTTACATACTTGTGTAAGCTTTGCTGTCTGTAAAATCAGTAAACTTCTCAAATTGTAAAATGAAGACAAATGTGTCTATTTTTGATTTGCACCTTCTAAGGTAACTTTCTGTCTTGGAGACTGGATGTGATTTCATATCCCATGATTGGGTAGCCTTTGTTAGTAATGAAGATACTGATCTTTCTTCATTGCCACATTTGCAGTGTGAGAGAGAACACTGTAAGAGTGTTATATCAGCAGAAGCAGTTGATGTTGCTTATTAATATTCACTACAAATAGTAGTAATTGTTTTTTCTCCAAATTAAAGAGAAGACAAATGATTATACAAGAAATGTTACAATTTCTGGAATACTTTCTCATATATTTGCACGTCTTGTTGATGGGTCTTAAGATTTGTAGCTGGAATGTGAAAGTTGCATGTGCAATATTAACCTGGGTCTGTATACTTAAAAAAGGTTAAAATGTCCCACCTGCATGAATTAGGGCTGTAAATGAAGTACTCAGCTGAACTATTATTATTCAGGTATCTTGACAACATAGTTCCTGTTGAGTTGCTGGAAATGGCTTTGAATGCCAGTTGTAGGCTCTGACATTTGTAACAGAGGGGAGTGGCTAGACTGACAGAAATGCATATATGGATCTTAAATTGTTCTTTTGCTGGTATTCAAATTCAGAACTGTTGCAATCCAGTCAATGTAAGGAGAAGACAAAATAGCACAGTTGTGTGCATACACACTTGGTTAAATATTATCTCTTCTTAGATTTAAAAAAAAGTGTTGGTCTTCACTGTTGCAATTTGTATAAAATTTATGGAGTACTTGTGATTTAGTTTTGCTCTGAAGTTTTTTAAAATTTTTATTCCGGGTACATAATTTTAAGGACAGCATCTTTCATTTTACTATTGCAGATCAACTCCAAAGTTGTTTGTCTATCTTCTTTAGCCACTTGATTTCTTTGTACTAGGCTTGCTTGATCTAAAGCTGCTTATTTTTAGTCCACAAAAGTATTTGTGAACCAAATATGTGGGTTCATGTATATGCTTGAAAACTCTCTTGTAAATGAGAATTAATTTGATTAATAGATTTCTGGTTTTGATTGTGTAGGACTGATCTTTTTCTGAAACACAGAATACATGGTAATTCAGGTTAAAGTAAATTTATGTTGCAATTGCATGAAGATCTGTAGGTGCAAAATCTCTGTAGTTGTGTAAGATGGCAAGAATGTACTATGAATTACACAACCACCAGTTACAGTGGTGGAACATGTATAAAGACAGCAGTGATGTAAATTGCAAATGGAAGACATAATTTTTCAAAGGTAGGCATGTCTTTGCAAATGTCTGTAGCTATACCAGTAATGCATGGGTTGACTTAGTAAAGATTTTGCATATTGTCAGCTGTTCATATGACTATGTATTTGTGCACATAAATGCAAAGTATTTTGTGCAACCAAGTGGTGTTGATGCTTGCTGTTCATACATGGTTGAAAATCACTCCTATGTGACCAGAAGATTTAAGCTGGTAGCTGCCACTGTGTCTGCATTACATTAAAAGAGAAAGAAAGTATGCCATAAATACTGTACTGACATAAGCACTTTCTGTTTATGTAGTTTATGAATGTGCTGTAGGCTGTCATTGGCATATTTTTTCCCCTTGTGCTTCATTAGATATTTCTACCCGAGAAATCAATCACACCAGCTCCTGGCACATATAATGAACCACACACAGCTCGCAAGTCCTACAAAACATCAGGAATGAAAAAGTTCCTATTTGGTCAAACTGCTGTTTGATTTATTCAAGTCTGCAAGCTAGAAAAAACACCAGGTTTACAATCAATTCAAATGCTTCTGGTATTCAGGGTACATAACCTGGCATTGATAAGACTGATATTCTAGGACATTAGTAATTAATCTTGTAATTGAAAATACAGTAAGTATGAAATTAATTTGAAATAAAAAGACTTCAAGAATTGGAGAAAATGTACATATTGGATTTTGGTCCAAGAAATGCAGCTGTGGTTTCCAACTCACTATTATTTTGGGTTTCTAGGAAATATGAACATTTATTTATCTATGCAAATGAATTTATAGTAGTAGGTTTCGTTTACCTCATTTATAGGATTGCTTCAGAGACTTTTCAGGTGATGTGTGTGTTGGTAGTAATTATAGAGACTCAAGATACTATTTACCATGTATTTAAGTTTTTGACATAAAAACCCTTGTCTGATTCTTGTGAATAATATTGAGGACACTGCTCAGATGATGATGTTCATTTTTTCTATATTTACCTGTCCTGCTGAGGATAGAGTCTTAACTCCTCCCTCTGCTGTTGACAGATGTTAATTTCAAAATAGCTTTTCAGCTGACCTGTCAGCTTCTTACTAGCCAGCCTTTCAAGTACATCTGGAAGCCTTTTGCTTGTCCTCTTCCGCTGAACATAGCTGTGTATCTCATTAGATGCCTCAAGTGTGAACAGTGTCAGCAGAGATTATTCAGTACAGTTTACTTCCCTACTATCAGCCCAAATATTTTATTAGCTTCCTCTTGTATAAGCCTACTTCAACACGAAGCAAAATCTCCATTGTTATGTGAGTTTGCACTGGAGTTTCTCCTCTACAAAAAAAAAAAAAAAAAAAAAGAGAAAAAGAAAAAAAAAAAAAGGAGGATAGAGAGATTTCCAAAAGAATTACCTTTTCAGACCCTGAAGAAAAAGGGGATGGCAGCCCACATTCAGCTTGAACCAATGATTAGTGTAACTCTGAAATCAGTTACAGCAAAAAAGCACTTTTACCTTCAGACAGATTTCATGCCATGAAAGATCTGATTCAGCACTTAAATGGTTATTGTATCCCAGTAGTGAAATCCCCATAGTGTTGAAAAATAAAAGTTTTTAAAAATATGTGTTTGGTATGTGTAAGGACAGCAGCATTTGGATCTTAAGCTCCTTGATGTTTACCTTTTTTGGAAAAGCAAGATTTTTATACTGCTATCCCTGCTGGTTATCAGGTAACTTTAAAAAATGCATCTTTAAAAAGAAAGTGAGGAAGATTAAAAAAAAGCCTGTGAATTTTGGAAGGCTCCCCCCTCTCCCCAAATGAGTAATATATTTTGAAGATTTACTTGTATTTAGTTAAAAATAAAACTAACTAATGAGAGCTAGGTACTGAGTGTGCCCAGTTAAACATATCTGTACTTTTGTTCCTAAACTTATGTTTTTACTCTTTTGTAGAAATGAGGAGTTTAAATGCAAAAGCTATTGGTTTTGACACTGTCATATAAAGCAGAACACATTTTACTCACAATGATATTAAATCTGGGATTTTCCATGCAGTTAAAGAGATAACTTATAATTATGGAGTTACAGAAATGTTAGAGAAGAAATGGCCAAAAAAAGATTGGTGATCAATTGTTTTTGGAATAACAAGTTCTGAGGCTCTTCAGCTTTCCTACTTATATTTTTGTTGCATAGTCTTTCCTTTCTTTGTCACAATTTCCCTATCTGTACTTCAAAATAATTCCTTTAAAATATTCTATTCACTACTTTCTTAATGTGTCATAGGGTCTTATAAGATATTGCAACCTAGTTCTGTCTAAATAATTATCTACCTAAGGGATGTATTTAAGAATATGATTAATTCTAAGCATTGTAAAGTTCTATTGCATGAGTTCCATGTTTATGTTGGATCACAGCTGAAAGTAAATTATCATGTGATTATCTTCACAGATGAATAGCCTATTGTTTTTGAAATATGTAAACTTAAAGTGTTAGTCCTTCTGCCCAAACTTCAAAGAGAATCATGCTCATTCATCATTACTGCTATTTGAATACGTAAATCTAGTTTGATTCAAGTATAGAATACAAAGACATAGTTTAACATGCTAAAATGTGATAAATGTGATTAAAAAGTAGATGGGTTAGCAAGGTAAGATAAGGATCACAGTAACCATAAAATTAAAAATTTTGAAAAACCTGGAGCATCATAGTTATTTACAATAACCTTCTGTAGCCTCTAGCAGTAAGAAGAACCTTAAAACTAACACAAATTTTTGCCTCAATATTCAACATAAAAATCTGTTTTCTACAAAGATTAGGCCACCATAAAAGAATAAATTTGGAGGTTAGAGTGTGTTTTGTCCCTTTCCATTTGTCACACTTAATCAGTAAATGCTGTATTGTTTAGGGGCTAAATTTGTGCCATACTGCTGATTTCTGAGGGGGTCTGATTCTCTGATCATTTAAAACATGACCATTGTTCCCTTTCATACCTGGTATTCTCATCCACAGAAATCATGATGATGATTTATGAAGAGTCACATCACCATGAGGAATTGGTGTGCAGGTAAGGAATGTGATTTGACCCTGAAGTGTAGAAACACATGTATCCCACGGTGTAGACATTTCCTGAATGAGTTCTTCGTATTAGTAATTTAGCTCACTGTGGTACTGCAATATAACTTTTTACTAGCTTTCCTATGCTTCCATGTGTAACAAAATATTCCTTGTTGGAATATTGATCTCTATTTCTAGCAGCTAGGATCCTATTTCTTCAGCTAAAAGGGTCAACTCTGTTAGGCTGTATTTTCTGTTCTGGTGCCGAAGTTAGAAAAAGAAACAAAATAAAGTTTGCTTCCCTTTGCAGCACAGTGTCATGATTAACATTTAAGTCCTCTTTAGGTCTATATTAAATTCCTTTACCTCCTGTTCTATCTCTTTGTTACAGATTCCTTATAATAAATCATATATTTAGATTTTAACATAGAATAATCTTTCTGCAATTTTAAAATATGGCTACAAATAGCCTGACAAATGATTAGATGTGTTTCTCATAAAGTTATCTTAAGGGAAAGAGAAGAAACTAAGTAAAGTTTACCAGTCTTGTGGAACACACTAGTGGTTAGCATTATCACCTGTGCTTTTCTTTGAAAAGTTCTTGGTCAAGAGCAGATATTTTGCGGCCAGAAGATGCATCTAGGGATTCCCTTCAATTTTATAGAAATATACTTCCACACATCTACTCAAAGAGAAACTTCACTAGGTGGTAATACCGCTTTCATTTGTAGAAAATAATTAATTACAGTGCTTTCAATTACACTGACAATGGTAAAACAAATACCACATTGTCTGATTTAACAATTGGTAATTTTATGCCATACTTTTGGTTTCACTGAATCCTCTGAACTGCTTTCTGCTCACAGTACTTATAAGTGTTCTATTTTTCATTCAAGTATGTTTTTTACTCAATAAAATAAATTTTTAAATGTACTCCTCCCTTTTCTGTACATTTTACTTTATAACATTTTGTAGAAGTAAGAATACATTTCATGACTTTTATTTAAACAAATATGTAAAATTTAGCTAAGAAACAAAAAGAATTAAATTACAAAATTACTTCTTTCATCAACTGTCAGATGTTTAAGATGTTCTACCATTTATTCTCTCTGATTTTTTGTTAGCAAATATATTATGTGACCATCTGAGAAGCCTCGTAAAGGGTAAAAGGATGCATTTAGCCACGTAGATTAGCTGCTGGGATAGATTTTTCTGAGCATTGCAAAGATGGAAATGAGTTCCTCCAGGTGTTAATCAGCCAAACTAAACTGCTCACTTATATTATCATGGCAATTAATTGTAGATATATTTAGAGATCACACTTGTTTAATAAAGGGCAGAACTGTACACTGAAGACACTTTGTGTTTGCAGGCCTATATAACAAAACCAGTTGCTAGCAAAGACTGATGAGTCCTGTCTTCATTTAAAAAAATTTTTGCTTAGCCTTTCAGGACAACAGAGTATAGACATTTAACTAACATGCGTTAACTAACATATAGGTATCAAATTCTACTGATAGATTGAAGTAGAAGGGTAGAAAGTTCTGAGCCCTAATATAAAAATCTATTTAAGTCAAAAACATGCCTAAAGCATTAAAAATATGCAGTTCACATTTTAAAATCTAAATATTGGGAAATATTATCCTATGTTATTAAAATATCTCAAAATTTAAAAGTAACAGGTAATCTCAGGATTTTTGTTCTTTTCTCAGTGGCTTTTGTTCTTTCTTCATAAAGATTTTGTGTACAAAATTCTTGACAGGAAAAAAAATTGCATAAAAGCTGTGAGTAGTAGAAGAATAGAAATAAGGAAAGATACATGCTTCTAAATTAAATTCAGCCTTCCATACAACAGTTGTGTATCTGTGGCTGGTTCAGCACCCAGAGGAGTACTTCCTCTTTTCTCTGCTAACATCATGTATTCTAGTTTTCAGAAAGAACTTTCGAGTTTGTAGACTTGTGGCGCTAGACAATTGCTTAGACTTCTCTCTCCTGATCCTAGGGCTTCTTTTTGTCCTGCTTTTTGGGGGGTTTGTTTTGGTTTTTTTTTTACTTTTTTTTTTTTTTTATGTCATATACCAATTCTAATGACAAATTCTATGCACTGATGTTGGAAGTCCTGCAATATTACTGTTTTCATGTAGATCTAAAGGCAGACGTTTAAACGTGCATTAACACCCTTATTCAGGAAATCCTCTTGAGTCAGTTAAACTCTCATTCACTTATCACTGAAGTTGAGATTTGAGAATGTGCACATGATTGAGTGCCTGCCTGCTTCTTTTCCTTAATAATGGTGATATGCTGGCATCTCAGTGAGTGCATCTTCAGCAATTTTCCTTTTGGACCTTTAGCCTCCCATTAAAACAACACAGAGTTTTAAGTCATTGGGACTTATACATGTTCTTACGTGTCTCCTTGACTTAGATGCAGGAAACTGGAATCAAATACATTTCTGATGTTAGACTCTGTGGAAATGACTGGGTGAATGTTTTTAAACTGCTTATGTTGTACTGCTACAAAGTATGATAGAAGCATATTATAACCGACAATAAATATTTTCTGTAGTCTTTCACAGAAATTAAATTATTTTTTTTGTATTACTGTTATAACATTAAATAATTTTAAGGGTGAAGGTACAAATGTTAAAATTAAATTTGGAGGTTTTTTGTCTTCAGTGTTTTGGACCTTCTCTGAGTCTTGTAGTAGGTGTTTACTTTTGCAACTATTACATAAATGTTCTCTATGAAATATGCAAGTTGGGAAATATGGCTAAGTTGCTGTTTCTGTAATAACCATGGTTGTTTAATTTTCAAGAGTTTTATTATTTGATGTTTTATTGATATAAATTGTGCTCTTAATTTTAAAATATCATTTAAAACTTGCCTGATATGTAGAGTATGTGAAATCAGCAGTATACTCTAAAATTGACTTTAGATCAATAGTTCTGATGTTAACAGGATTTATATAAACTAAAAATATAAAAAACAATTTAAAGTGTGTTATTTTTAAAAGACTGATGTTTCTCTGTGCTCCAGACTTTTCAGGTCAAAGAAAATACTGAAAAGGTACAGAAACCAGTATCTGTCTTGTCAACAACAGAAAGAAGAATAGCTGTTGCCTTGGTAACGTATCTCAGATTACTGTAATTCCTCTATGTTTTTCAAATTATTGAGTGAAAAAGGGGTTGGTGGGGCCAAATTCTTGTGCATCTTAGCTCAGTTGAATGAAACAATTACTTTTGAATAAAATCCAACATTTATTTTTTTTGTTATCTACACAATGATGTCTGTGAGAATAACATTTTGCAAAATGCACAAAACTACAAAGTACTTTTAAAAATACTTTTTTTTCCCTTGTTTTTGTAATACTGGTTGTTTTAACCACTCTTGCACACTGATCTGGGTTTTTAAAACAGTGTCATCATAATCACAGAATCAACTAGGTTGGAAAAGACCTTCAAGATCATCAGGTCCAACCGTTACCCCAGGATTGCCAAGTCTACCACTGAACCAGGTCACTAAGGGCCTCATCTACATGTTTTTTGAACACTTGTGGGGATGGTGACTCCATCACTTCCCTTGGAAGCCTGTTTCAATGCCTGACAACCCTTTTGGTGAAGAAATTTTTCCTAATATCCAGTCTAAACCGCCTCTGGCACAGCCTGAGGCTGTTACCCCTTGTCCAATCACTTGTTATTTGGGAGAAGAGATCAGCCACCTCCTCACTCCATCCTCCTTTCAGGTAGTTGTAGAGATCAGTAAGGTCCCCCCGAGCCTTTTCTTCAGATTAAACAACTCCAGTTCCCTCAGCTGTTCCTCATAAGATGTGCTCTAGGTTCTTCACCAGCTTAGTTGTCCTCTGGACCTGCTCCAGTAACTCAATATCTCTCTAGCAGTGAGCGGCCCAGAACTGAACACTGTACTCGAGCTGCAACCTCACCAGTGCTGAGTACAGCGGGACAATCCCTTCCCTAGTCCTGCTGGCAATGTTATTTCTGATACAAACTACAATGCCATTGGCCTTCTTGGCCAGCTGGGCACACTGCTGGCTCATGTTCAGCCAGCTGTCAATCAGCACCCCCGGGTCCCCTTCTGCCAGGCAGTTTTCCAGCCACTCTTCCCCAAGCCTGTAGCGTTCCATGTGATGCAAGTGCAGGACCTGTCACTTTGCCTTGTTGAACCTCATGCAATTGGCCACAGCCTGTCCATCCAGCCTGTCCAGATCCCTCTGCAAAGCCTTCCTGCCTTCCAGCATATCAACACTTCTGCCCAACTTGGCGTCATCTGCAAATTTACTGATGGTACACTCAATCCCCTCATCCAGATTGTCAATAAAGATATTAAACAACACTGACCCTAATATCAAATCCTGAGGAACACCACTAGTGACTGGTTACCAGCTAGATGTGACACCATTCATCAGTACTCTTCGGGTTTGGTCATCCAGCCAGTTTTTGACCCAGCAAAGAATACACCTATACAGGCCATGAGCAGCCAGTTTCTCCAGGAGAATGCTGTGGGAGACACTGTCAAATGCTTTACTGAAGTCCAAATAGACAACGTCTACAGCTTTACCCTCATCAACCAGGTGGGTCACCTTGTCATAGAAGGAGATCAGGTTGGTAAAGCTGGACCTGCCCTTCATGAAGCCATGTTGACTGGGCCTGAACCCCTGGTTTTCTTGCATGTGCTGTGTGATCGTGCTTAGGATGATCTGCTCCATGACCTTCCCCAGCATCGAGGTCAAGCTGACAGGCCTGTAGTTTCTGGGGTTCAACTTCTGTGAGAGGCTGCTAGAAGCTTTCCCCATATCCAACAGAGCCAATGCCAGCCAGCTCCAAAATGGACCCGCTGCTGGCCAAGGCCAATCACATCAGTGGCAGTAGTAGTGCCTCTGGGATAGCATATTTAAGAAGGGGGAAAAATCTGCTGCATGGCAGCAGCTGAAAGAAGGGAGTGAGAATAATGTGATAGCAACAGCTCTGCAGACCTCAAGGTCAGTGAAGAAGGAGGAGGTGCTGCAGGTGCCAGAGCGGATTCCCCTGCAGCCCATGGTGAAGACCATGGTGAGGTAGGCTGTCCCCCTGCAGCCAAGGGAGGTTTATGGTGAAGCAGATATCCACCTGCAGACTGTGGAAGACCTCACGCTTGAGCAGGTGGATTCCCAAAGGAGGCTGTGACTCTGTGGGAAGCCTGTACTGGAGCAGGCTACTGGCAGTACCTGTGGACCCACAGAAAGAGAAGGCTGCGCTGGAAGAGGTTTGCTGGCAGGACTTGTGACCCTGTTGGGGACTTATGCTGGAGCCATCTGTTCCTGAAGGACTGCACCCTATGGAAAGTACACAGAAAAGACTCATGCTGGAGCAGTTTGTGTAGAACTGCAGCCTGTGGGAAGGGCCCACACTGGAGCAGTTCATGGAGGACTGTCTTCTGTGGGTGGGACCCCATGCTGTAGGAGGGGAAGAGTGTGAGGAGGAAGGAGTGGCAGAGACAACTTGTGATCACCTGACTGTAACCTCCATTCTGCATCCCCCTGTGCCACTTGGGAGGAGGAGGAAGCAGAGAAATCGGAAGTGAAGCTGAGCTTGGGAAGAATGGAGGAGAGGTGGGGGGAAGGTATTTTTAAGATTTGGTTTCATTTCTCATTACCCTTCTTTGATCTGGTTGGCAATAAATTAATGTCCCCAAGTTGAGTCTATTTTGCCTGTGATAGTAATGGCTGAGTGATCTCCCTATCAACCCACAAACCTTTTGTTATGTTTTCTCTCCTCTGTCCAGGTGAGGAGGAAGGGTGATAGAGTGGCTTTGGTGGGCACCTGGCATCAAGCCAGGGTTAACTCACCACATCTGGCCATATGCAGTGGATAATTTTACTGGTATTAGTACCATCTCATAGTATATGAGATCTATATTATGAAGTTCAATGTTGCAACAATAATATTTTTTAATAAAATCATGTTTGAAAATCAGTGTCAATAAAGAAATAAACCACAGTTTAAAATAAGTGTACATGTTAGTACTCCTCATTGATAAATTATTCTTTATTACATTATGTTTTTGAGGAATGTTTACATAACAAGAGAGTAAAAGTATTTCAGAACACTGTTTCATCCTGTCGTTATTGGTATGTGTATACAAAAAGAAATTAATAGAAGATTATTCTTGGTTTTTTGGGAGGTCAGTGGAGCAAATAATGCCAAATGTACTTGGAATATAATGCAAAATTGCTTTGTGATATATCAAAATATTCTCTAAATCTCCTTTTTAATTCAGCGTAATATCTACTTCAAACATGATCCTCATGTTTTTGTTTAAAAACACTAATCAAGTGATCTCCTACATATTGTTATATATTATGAAAATATTTAACCCTGTATATGCTGATAGCCTTTGAGGATGACTCATGGAAGTGTTATTTCTTATGTTCAGCCAAATAATGTAAATTGTAGGGAATAGTCTTATAATAGCTGTGGGGATTTGTGTTGGAGGGCCTTCACTCAGGAAATGGTATCTCCATTGTAGTAGTTGTGCTTGTCTAAGATTATACATGAGGCCATGTTTGTAGGAAGAGGAAAATTATTTTTGTTACAACAACAGATATAGCATACATTTGTGTGTGAGGAGGTAGGAGAGGGGGAACAAAAGCTTTTGGGAGCTTAAGCCCTTCTTCAGATGTTATTTAAATAAATATTAAGAAGGACTTAAAAATATTAATAAATATCAAGAAGGACTTTTTTACCTGAAAATTCACCTAATTTCTGCAGTTGAAATGAACTACTCTAGTAAAAGGAGCTCTTTGAATGAGTTTTTGGCCCCAACAGAATGCTAAGCCCATTGAGTGCATGGGCTATTTTCATGAAATTAATAGGATTACTCGTAAAGTGAAGCATACTGAAGGCCTCTTTTGAATAGGACTTCAGAATCTCCATGTTATTCTTTGCTCCTGTTTCATCTATTGTAAATTTTTTGTGAATCCTGTTCCCTTTTGAAACTGAATTGCTTCCTTCATGGATGTGTCATCGGCATGCTTGCATCCACTAGTTTACAGGGTAAGTTAGATAATTATAGTCTAGCTTATAACTGTAGGTAACCTATAGAAAGAGAATAGATTTGTGACTGTTTAATGCATCACACCTGTGTCTATGGAAATATGCATGATTTTTATCTCTGTGTCTATTTTGCAGCTATTTAGAAGGGAAAGTTCTCTTTGCAATGCTTTCAGCAAACTAAAAATTAATCCAGTTATTAAAATCTGCCATGGATGAGAAGAAAGTTTCTGTAAAGTATGAACTATAAGGTGAAGTTGGCAGGTTTAATCCACTGTGAAGCTGTAATCATGTAAACTGCTGATATATTGCCATTAAGCTATTCATAGTATGCAATACTCCTAAAGAGGACTTAATTAAATATAGTCTTTTATGGCCTCTAATACTCTAGTATAGTGTACTGCTGATTCTGTCCTTTACCTGATCTTTCAATTGCCATGCACCTGAAATGTACTGAGATTGATAAATAAAAATTGCTTGGATTAAATAAATTCTTTAGAAAGTGATAAAACTTTTAAATCCATAAGGTTATTTTTCTTTCAATGGTGTGGATACATTTTATTGTTTGTATGTCTAAATGTTGTCTACGTAACACAATATGTAGATGTATTAATAGTCTGAAGATACGCATTTAATTTTTTTTCAGTTGTATATGTAGCTGATGTTTTGGGAGATATTCATGGTTTTGTGAGGTAGGGAATATGCCTGTCACTTGCCTTTTACAGCACCCTTTGTGATTCCTTTTCCTCTCTCTCTATACTTGAGTCTAAAACTTACAAGGAAATGGAAAAAAACCAACAGAATTTAGTAGTGACTTTTCATATATATTTTAGATAGTAAATGTTAAAAGCATTTACAAGGTGTTATACCTAATTTAAAACTCTTTTTTTACTTCTTTACTTTTAGAAGGCCTTATAAACTGCATGATAAAAACTGCTTTATATTGTATTGTTCCTTAAATGTCTTGCATGATATTTTTATGTACCTGAAATTATCAGAAACAAAGCAAAGGCTGATAGAGGGTTTTAAAGGAGAAAGAAGGAAGAGTCTATAGTGAGGAAATATTCTAGACATGTAGAAGAGCTTAGTGTAAGAATCAGCCTTAGAAGGACAGAGGAGAAGAAACAATGACAGGGATGAAATGAGATTGGAGAAAAAGAAACAAAAGAAAGTCAGGAAAGAAATTGGAATTGCTTTACCGCAAAACAAGGAGAAAGCAAGGGATGAAAAACAAAAAAAAACTTATATGATTTTAGTAGCAGTGTTTAGATCATATTTAATCCTGAATCTGAAAGAAATGAAGTATAGGAATAGTGCTAATAATGATAGAGAACATAGGCAGAGTGTAAAAGATTGTTGATTTTTTTGTCATTTGGTATTTCAGTTTTGTTACTAATGAAGTAATAGAATGATGAGCACTGTTTTTAAAATGTTTTTCCTGTGCCAATATGGGAAGATTTTAACCATTCTGAGTGTGAAATGTGCGTGTACAAAATGGTAGTAACTACAATTCTGAAAACACTAGGGCTTTTTAGTGTTGTTACTGCTTTTTTCACATTAGTGAAATAATAAAATATAAGTAAAAATAATTGATTTTTAACTTTATTTCATTTTCAAGTTGTGAAACATGAAAAGTTAAAGTATTTAAACCAAGCAGAATAGAAAATCTATAGCATTTGGAGTGATTTAGTAACTTGACTGTTTCTAGCTCTTCTCTGCAAGCATATCTCACGTAAGCAGTTAAGTGGCTTCTATTTAAAGGCTAAGTAATTTTTAGTATCTTGTCAGAATTACTGCTTTCATACTGGATCATTCATAGAACCACTTTGGAACCATATTAAAACCAGTGTGCATTTGGAACCATATTAAAACTAGTGTGCATTGTGTACCCTGGTTAATTGAAGAGCTAAGACTTGCTGGGTTATTTCGAGTAATTCTGAGTTGCTGACCAAAAATTTTAACTTAGATTGTAATTGTAGATTGTAATTTGGATTGTAGATTAATTTAGATTGTAATACAGAGACTCCAACTCAGTCTTTTCTGCGATGTTTCTGTTTGCAAATAGCTTATAGATGTTTTTGTTTCTTAAAGTAGTTGATTATACTATGAAAAATAAAAAACTGGTTACCATTGGCAGTGACAGGTTTCCCATCTTCGCTTTTCTTTAAGCATTTCCTTAGTGTTATGTTTAATGCTTAGACTGTTTCTCTTTTTATACATTTTTTTTTAATTGAAAGGACACACAAAACACTTTGGCCTAATAGATGCCACCTACTTCCTGGTGTCCCTTCCTGTGTCCCTTCCTGTGTCCGACTTGGAAACAATCGATGTTCTTCCTGTTTCCTGCTCCTCAACAAGACCTTTGGTATGTGGCTGTGTGTTTAATCAAGAGACTATCAAATGGCTGGTTCATCAATACGCCATCATCCTCTAAAGACAACCCAACACTTGCTTATTTTTTTATAATTATATTTTATATACTACATGCATACTTACTAACAGCCAATTTAGTAGTAAGGCTTGTTGTGTGAAAGGTGATTGTCAAGAGAAAAGTGGGCAGCGTAGCTAAGAATAATTATTTGCTGGCAACTAACTTATTTGTTTCTGAAATGGATCTAGCATAACGCTGGTAGTATTGTGCAGAGGATAAAGAAATGAAGTGTTATACTATATGTGTGGCATGGTATGCAGCTGTGTTAGGTTTATTTCTGGAATATGTGAGGGAGGAGTACTTTTTCTCCTTGGTCCAGAGGCACTTTTTTTTGTAGGAAATTAGGGAACTCGGAGAAGAGTCTGTTAAGAAAAAGCAGTCACGTGATTTCCTCTGAAGATCACATGTGAAGAGAAACTGGAGATACCGGGTGGAATACCTGTTACTTAATGAAAACAAAGTTAAAGATGGGCAGAAGCTTAGGGCCAACAAATGAGAAAATTTCCTTGGAGGTATCAGTTCACTTAGAACATTTTAATACAAATATCTCCAGTTGAAGCTGCTGCAGGTAGAGCTAGAATGGAGAAGAAACTCCCTAACTGAAGTATTATCCTAGAGCTGTAACAGTGGATGTGTTCAGTGTAAATACAGATCTAAAGGTGGACTACATCATGAGATATGCTAAACCTGATATGAGTGTTTACTACCAAAACCTTTGCAGTGGGAACTGAAAGCCAGCATCTTTGTCAAGTGAAAAACAGTCCATCCCTTCCAGATATTTTCCTGAGGTTTCTTTCCATGTGATTCTGTGGTGAAAGACATGTATTCTAGGAAAGAGTTACCTACATTTCAGGCTGAATTATGTATGTAGGTTAATTTTTTCCCTTTCTTCCATTGTCCTTAACTACCTCTTTCCATTTGAGAGCGAGTCCTCCATCAGGCTGCTGTGTTACGCCTTGGGGAGTGTTCCATTGTGTATCGCTTTTCATTTGCAGGAATGCACAGCTGAACTTCACTGTCTGCTCTACTTCAGTTATTTTGTATTAAAGCTATATTCCTGCTGCCTTCAAGAAAAGCAGGCCCATTAAAATATCATTTAACCTGATTGTTTGAGGCTTAAAATTTTGTTAGGTAGGAAAAATAAGAATTTCCATTGTCTGGCATTTATGATGCTGGTAATGTCTTGAGACTACAGTGCTCCGAAAACACATGGTGTATAAGCACTAGAACAATAGTAAAGCCAAGTGCAACTGAGGCTTTCTGCTTACTAAGGTATTTAGCTCCTGGAAATTTTTGCATGATTTCATGTGGGATTTTAAAATTCATTTTAAGAGATAAATTACTCCATTAACTTTACAATAGGTAGCTATTATTTTATGCTCATCTAATGCTGTGATACCATATGGCAATAGAGATCTGTGAGCCTCTAAATGCTTTACATTTATTTTTGTCATCTTGTAGTAAATTATATTTCTGGAAAGTAGCACTTTTTATGTAGCTACTATGATCATATTTAGATACTGTCATTTCTTTCCCAGCTTAGTTTATGAAAAATCCGTGCTCAGTTTGCTTTTGAGAAATTGTGTTAACCCTTTTGTGGGCCAACTCTGGATTTGCGTATCTCTACGAAATGTTAGTTCATGGCCAAGGGCCAAATTTCAATTCATATTTAAGATTAATTCTGTTTTATGAAGTTGACTTCTGATTTGGAAAATTTAATTTGTCAGATTTAGAATGAGATTTTTATACTCAAAGGAATAAGTATGTTATTTAAGCATGATTTTTTGCAGCTCCTATATTCTCTTAGTAACAAATGTACTTTATTGTAACTGACACATTACATCACCAGTGTCCCAAAAGCCCCTTGCTGTCTTTACAGTCCAGACCACAAAAAGTTGACCTGCTGTGTAGATGGCCAGCTGTGAATGCCAGCTTTATGATTCTCATACATACCTGCTGTTTAAAGGTTAAATTTACAAACATTAAATGTTTTGTGTCATGTTGATTAATTGAAAGATATCAGCTGATAAAATCACTGCACTGAAGTCAGAAATTTCATACCTGCTGTTTTGCTTGACAACAGATTCTTAAGAAATAATGTGATACAGCAGCTTTCTACTGGCTAGAAGTGAAATGTATTAAAAAAATGGATGGATTTCCTTTTAACTAACTCTGTCAGAAACACAAATCATGCAGATATAGAGAATTCCCAGGCTTTTAAGCTCCAGATGGATTAAATACTGTTATATCTTCTTTAAGTATGGAACCTGGCCTTATCATGACATCAATACAACCTATGTTTTTGGGGAAACAGTGAAGAAACAGGTTTCAAGACATGTCTGAATTACCTCACACCTGAACAAAGTGAGAAAATGACAAGGGAAGAAAAGTTTCCTAGTTTAGTAAAAACTGAAATAAAACTTCAAGCAAGCTAGGTACAGACTTTTGTACCAGTGGATTATCAAAACTGTTTGTGGATAATACAGGAACAATGATAGATGTATATCCTTGGTTACATTTGTTTAATTGCATGAAGTTACATCACAGAATCAGCAATCTATACACACAGTCATAATAGAACTTAGTTGACTCCTATGATTATAACAGCTGGCCACAACTTATAGTGGTGCCAGATACCCGCCTTTCCAGATTTTGTTTTAGCTGAAAAGTTTGTGAGAGATCTCAGTAATTATCATTGCTTTTTTTGGTCAGTTGCAACTTCTAGCCATTCTAACAATAATTAAATTTTTCCCCAGTACCTCTGTTAATGCTTAATTTCTATGAAAACTGAGACAGCAGCTTCTTAAAGTTACTATCTCATGTAAGCAGAGCAATATCATGCTCAGTAAGGTGGCATTTTTTTGAGAAGCAAACCTTAGATTTTATTTCTGAAGATGAATTTGATAATTCTTTTGATACTTTTGTAAGTATTCAAGAAAATAGTCTAATTTTTCACTCCCTAATGTATCCTTGTTCTAGCAGTTTGTGTGATTGCTGATCAACCTCTGAAAATATTGTTTTCATTCAGACATGGTTAGGGTGATTTCTTTTCATACCTTTTTTACGTTATAATATCCTTCCTCTCTGTACTTTTATAACAACGAATTGTCTTGTTTTAAATATTCCTTAAATATTCAGAGTTTACTACTCTGTCAGAAGATGAACTGTTTATGGATAGATACTTTTAAAGTGGAATTGAACTGTATTGATTTGAAAACAAAATGTCATCAGAGTCTTTTCCAACCACCTATTTCACCTTAAAAAAATAAGAAATAAAAATTTAAGGAGCTAGTCTGCTGTTAGTGTTTCTTTTTTATGTCATCTTATTCTTAGCAAGAAAGTTATAATTAGAAACCATTGATAGTAGCAGTTTTGGATTTGATTTGTGACATCCTGTTATAGAATGTAGTATAACTATGTAAGATAGACTTTCGTATAAGCTGTATGCATCAATAATCATGAAAGGAAAGATAGGTATGTTTAATCCTACTTAAACCTTCAAAGGGATGGGAGCATAATTCGAAGAACTTAAATTTATGTTTAGGTGGTGCAATCTAATTATGTATATGAGAACTATCATTATTGCAATAACAACACCAAAAGTGACATGGCTTATGCTTACTTTAGTGAGCATAAGTGTGTCAACTGTTAGGGCTAAAATGTCTTTTATTCATACCAAGCTGAGTAGCCAAGTCCTGGCAATATGGACTCATTAAGAACTATATGGAAGAAATGTTCCTTACCAGATACCGCTCTTATGTACTGTATCTTGATCAAAACAGATTCACATTTCTATTTCCCAAGTAGTTACAAGGCAGCTGGACTACCTTGTTGTCATGGAACAAGAAGCAATCTTTTTTCTTTAGGAACCTTTTTCTCTGCTTCTTATTTGATTTTATCTAGTAAGTACTAATCATTTTGGCACAAACTAATCAGTTGTGAGAGGTTCAAGTGAAAGCAGCAATAAAAAGTATTATTTATTTTAGTTGAGTTTTTAGCTGTTCTTTCCAACTTTCATCATTACTAAGATAAGTAGAGTGAGAAGAAGCATCCATGTGACTAAAAATGGTAGGTGTGAAAACTGAGGTAATTATTTTTGAATGGAATATGACCAAAAAATAGCAATCAATTATATAACTATTTTTCTCAGTGCTTTACAAAATGTTTAGGCATGATATATTTTCTTTCTGTACAATGCTTTCTCTGAGATCTCATTTTGCTTTCTGTATCTGCATAAAGAAACTTTTTATCTGAGCATCAGTACGTGAAAAAGAAGTGAAAAATAATGATTTGTTTCTGTAATTATAAAAAAAAATCTACTGTAACATTTATAACATTGAGAATTTGGCATGTGCCTCTAGCATCCAGCTGCTTAAGTTCCTCACATCTTGCTCTTTAGAAAGTCAATTTATTTTTTACAGAACTTATGTTCTTATGCAGATAAATTTGGGACTATCACGAAATGGGAGACAGTAATCAATTTAAACCCAGCAGTTGCCTGCTATTAATTGCCATTTACACACATTTAAATGCAAACCTCATGATAGCTCTGATTCATAAAATGTTAAAGATATTTTTAATAGGGAAAAAGTCTTGAACTCTGTATGTGGCAATAAGAATTTGCATTCCTTCTCAGGTAGGCAGCTCACAATTCTATAAAGATTTCCCCTCGACACAGGCTCATTATTGTGTCTTTGAAAGCTCACCAGGAACATATTTCTGGATTTGCTTATATTTAATACAGAATATTGAGCAATAAGTTGTAAAAAATGAGGTAATTTGACTGAAACATGACCTTTCATGCGTTTTCATTTCTGTTTATCCTTAGATATCATTAACTGATGATAATGATAGATTTTGTGGGTTTCTGAGTACTTGCTTTGATATGTTAGCATTATTTACAGAAGACGGTCCATGCAATTCCTACCTGCATAATCTCTTATTTGGAGATGTCACTGCATCATACTCATATACTTCTGTAATTGACACTTCTTCTGGGATTAGTTTATTGATAATTTTTGCATCTTGTTAACACAAAGACAGAATTTCAGAAAATTTGATAAATGGAAAACAACTTGCACCACGTCTCCAATTGTTTGTTATCAAGATAACATATCAAGATAACATATCAAGATAACAAGAAACCATACCTACATGGTTTTATATATATGTGTGTGTGTGTATATATATATATAAATAATGTTATTGAAACTTAAATGTCAAATTTCTACAGTGTTCAAATCATAAAGTCTGACTTTCTTTGGTTCATCTAGAACCACACTATAAACGAAGTCAGTGAAATTTGCTTATGAAGGTTTCAAAAAGGCATCAGGATACTGGGTCCAAATAAAACTCTTATGAACTGCAATTAATAATTTCTTCTTGTGTTTAGATTTTAAATAGACAATATGTTGGTATTTTATAACAAAATAAAAGCTAGAATCATGAATAATTGTGTTTTAAACCCAAAGAGTCATCAGTTCTATCACTTATTGAGCCAGTGATTTATTTCAGAAACTGCTTAGTGATGATTGCAGCAGTGTCTGGACAGACTCTAGTGATTCAGTATAGGCAGTTAACAAGCAGTAATGCAAGCTAGAAGCATTGTAGTGTAAGAATAAGGCCTTTGCAGAGAAGACAGTCTGAGATAAGTTGTTTCCTTATCCTCCAACAAATTATAGTGAAAAATGCAATTTCAGGTAAACTCAGTAAGATTAATTAGTTCAGTGTCATGCTTCTAACAGTGGTCAGTATATATTTGTCAAACATATACTAAAATAGAAGATGTGGAAAAACTACAAGGCAAAATGAGTATGATAGCTCTCTTCATATAGCTCTTAATTACTTTTTAAAAATGTACAGGTGGATACACACAGTGAGAAAATGAATTTTTCCATACAAGAGGATTTCCACCTACCGTATTAATATGGTTGATAACATTATTTGGTAGCAAACTTCCTTTCTTGAGTTCCAGCTTCAAATGTATAGTAATCGTATGAGTATGAACTCATTCTGGTGAGTGACAATTATACATTAAAATGTAGTGTCAGGAAAATCTCTGAGGAAAAGAAGGAACATGATAAAGGAATAAACAAATAAATGACAAGAAAACTCTTGTACACCAGGTGTATCTGAGATAGCATGCTCTGTTAATTCAAAGGAGAGTGTCCAAGAATTCACTTGCTACAGATGTTCCAGGTGGTTACACATAGTATGTCAAATTCAGTCAATTTAATCTTATAGTTATGTGTCTATTTCTGGAGGTAATTGATGTGTTCCCATTATTTCTTTGATTTGTAGATGCAAATCTAGCCAGTATCCTCACAAGCTTTCTGCAAATTTGTTTGTTGTTTGCAAGCTGCATCTTCAGAGAAATCTGTTACTTATTAATTCTCCCATGTTACTGCATGCTGTAACAAAGTTTACAAGTAGGCCTAATCTTTAATTCTTTTCAAAAAGCTTTTGAGCAATGTGTCTCCTAAGACTTACCATAAAACTGCATTGTTATGAATTGAATTTGAAAACCTTCTATTTACCAATTGCTTTGCAGCAAAAGCTTGCAAAGATTTCAACTTATTTTCTTCTTTGTAGGCTGCTATATTGTTTGTACCTTGAAGCCTCAGAAATGCCATCATGATGTACAAACATAAAATGACAGAAATTTCTCAAATTAGTTAAGTTACATGCAAGAGTTTAAGAAGTTGAATTAACAAACTAAAGGAATGATGAGTAGTGACAAAATGTATTGGCTAGATACTGCATGTGACACCTTGACTTAGGCGAGGTTCAGTTCCCTGAGCAGCCTGTCAGGACTAGAAGGTCAAAATGGCCACTCCTGGCTGGTCGCAATTAAAATCTGATAAATGGCTCATCACACAAAATTGTAGTGTTTTTGTTAATTGACAGAAAAACGCTGAAATGCATTCCAGCAGAATAGATGAGTAATACTGAATATTCGAGTAGGCTTTTACCAGGAAACTATAAAAGAAATGGTTCATTTTGGAATAGAATCAGTCCTTGGATGCTGTCATGTTCTGAAAAGGATTTGCAGCTGTCTGTTCTTGAGATACGTCCATCCTCTGCCAGATTTTTAATGATCTCTCAGATTTTTGAGCTTAAGCACACATCTCATAAAAAGAAGGGGACTCCATGCATCTTTTTTCTTCTGTTTATAGGGACTACTTTCCTTTATAATGTGATGTATCTCAAGGTCTGAAGTAGCTCAGATTGATCTATTGGGCAAGCTGATAAGTAATTTTTTCATAATAAGCACTGACCAAAATTTTAAGCATCTCAGGTAGGGACTTTTTTAATGCAGTGGGGACACATTTTTAATGTGTGGATGATGAAAGAGAAGGTAATAAAATGCTGATGATTTGTCTGACTTCTTGATAGTGTAAAGGCTATATAAAAATAACTATTGTTATTTTAAAATATGTTAAGAATGCCTTGAATGAATTTAATGGCAACTGTACATCTTTATAAGAGGGCAAATTTGCTATATTGGTGTAGAAAGCAAGTTACCCGACTTGGGTAATTCAAAATACTGGGTATTTTCAAAACTATTTTCACAGTACAGATGATACGACAGTAGAGCATTAGGAGGGTATGTAGTGCTGTGATGCTTTTCCTTGTAGCTCAGATTTGTATATGTTAAGTTACCACAGCAGTGCTTGCCTCATTTTCCAGATAATGCTGTTATCACAGGCACCTTGCCTATCACTTAAATGCATGTGTGCTGAGATTTTTGTGATAAAACAATGATGTCTAAAATTTATGTTACCATTAAGTTCACTGAAAAATAAGCACTTTTTTCTTTATAAGTGTATTCAAGAAGCACAGAATTTTACTGTATTAGTCTATATAAATTTATTTCTATTATATATATGAAATATTTACCCAGCATATATATAAGCTACTGTTCTATAAATTTACTATTTAAAAACCAAGTTTGTATCTGGGTCATTAAAATGCAAAAATCAGTTTGAAACCTGTAAGGACTGGTGATGGTTTCAGATCTCCAGAAATAATCAGATGACAGTTACCTTACTTGGTTTCTTTATTTTTATTTTCTTAAAACCATTTCTAAGTAGCCTTACTGCCAATTTTAAAGAAGGATAGTTTCTTTTATCACCGAGGTAGAAGACTGTGGAAAAAACCTGGGGTTTTGAGGAAAGGCTGACAGAACCTTAACTATAGCAAGGCACTAGCAGGTGTCACTATAAAAAAAAATGGTGATTGAGAATGATGGCTGTAAATAGATGAGCCATTTTAGTCATTTGCCTTTGAAAGCAGTTTAATAATTCCATGCTGAGTCCCCTTTCAACAAATTTAATGAAAATCAGCATGATGTTGTGGCAGTTACTATTGGATTCTTTTACCATCTTCTTGTGTTTCATGGTGTGAGAGATTAAAATAGCATCTAATAAACTGCATTAACGGTTCTACATTCCTCATGTGAGGCACAATTGCATACAATTCCTCCTCCTCTGGAGGGTGCCCCTGTTTTTCTGTTTGTTGTTGCTATGCAGGAAACTAAGAATTGCTAACTAGCAATTTTGTGGCTTTATTCCCTATTCCTTATGGTTGTCAGTGTGGAGCTACTCTGAAGCATTCTGAGCAGGAAGTAATGGTTTGATTTGCAGCCTACTGTGAAAATGTATTAATCTGAATGGACCTTTCTGAAATTCCACTTGATCAGCATAAGAATAACAGATGCTTGTATCAAAACCATTATCGATTGGTTTCCATAGATATGAATAAGACAGAGCAGTATTTTAAGCTTATAAAATATTCTTATCCAAATATGAATCACTTAGAAGTATTTTTCCTCTTGTATTTCCTCTTTGCATTTAGGATCAATAATCAAACTATGTGTATATTACAATGCTTGAGGAACAGTGCAAATTCAAGGGAGTTCAATACAGGATTCAGCTACTGGGTACTTTCTATAACTTAATTATTTTTACACTTTATGGTTTCCATTAAGTTCACAGATTCTAGTATAACAAAGCACAAAGAATGGTGACTGCATTTTTAGGGACTATTTTAGAGATACTGTTTGCGTTTTCTTGTGAACTGTCAGTATACTGTTGGGCCAGGGGGAAAGACTTCAATTCTTGGATTCAAGGTACGGTGTCTGTAGAGTGTTCTCAGTCTTTTTAAGTTTGGGAGCTACTGTTGCTGTATAAAAAAGGAAATAGCTATAGTGATATAAAAGAAATATCTATAGTGATATAAAAGAAATAAGCTATAGTGATAGAGTAATTTAGCTGAATATTTCAATTGCCTATCTGTATATAAAATACATACACAACATATTTCAAAGTAGATGCTCCTCCTCTAACAAATAATGCAAGTTTTAAACTAACTTGAAACTTATATGCCTTGGTCTTGACCAGGGGAGATGTCAGGAAGGAACATACTTGCTGACTTCTGACAGCAGTATTGACAATTAAAAAAATAATTCCATACTGCTTACTGAACAGTTTACTGAAGTATTTTTTCTTCATTTATTCATTTTATATCTTAGTTTGTGTTTCATTCTCAGCAATGGTTTGGTCATATATTCCTGTGGGTATAGTCTCAAAGCCTTCCTGATGTGCTGGATTTCTACACGGAGATACTGGTTTCTCAAAAATCCCGTTCTGCACTTTCAACCAGGTCTCCAAAATGGTCTCAAATCCTGCAGGCCTCTGCATTAAAAATGTTCTGTTTTGAGAGGTAAAAATACTCCAGTTAGAGGTTTTCCTCACCACAACACAATACACAAAATAATATTAATTCATATTACCTTTAAATTTCTACATGATATCAGTTTCCCCTGTCTTTTCCTCTGACATTCTCATCTGTAGTGTAGTTTTCATTATGTTTTGCAGGCATGAAGGTTTATGGGAAAGGATGTGGGAAAGACTGGACACTATATATATATTTACCAATTTGTTAATCCCATATTACTATTGTAAAACACAGATTTTTGGGATCTAATACTGCTTTGAAAAAGATGTTTTTTAAAAATTGTGAATTCAGTGAAATAAATTCCTGTCAGTGGGTGCTGCAGTGCAGCATGTGCAAAATTTATCTACCACAGTAAAAATCTGTTAATGGGCACTGTTTCTACATGTTTTTCACTATTTCTATGTATTTCTAATATCCAGTCAAAATAGCAGGTTTGATCATGGAGAAAATGGCTTTTTCTTTCTTTGCCCCATAAAGACTAGAGAAAATAATTAATACTTCCTTAAGAAATTTCCAGTTCATTGAGCTGGTTGTTTCATATTTGAGAAATAATGTCTTGAGTAATTCTTTCGAGATGAATGTGAAAACCTATTAAACTAGGCACAAAACCTATAAACTGTAGAATGTTTTATGAAACTGAAACATAGTTTTATGGGAAAATAAAAGTTACTTGAACTTGCAAAAAACATGAAACACCCCCCCTTGTTATTAAAAATAGTATTATAGCACCATATAAAGAATCATAGAGGATATGAAAAAGGAGGGTTGGAGGATAACAAAGATTTTTAAAAGCCATTTGAAAATAAATGTAGAGTACCACAGTTGTCTTTGCTTTTTCAGACTAAGGAGATGTTGCAATTATTTTTCAACTATAAACTTGTGTTCTTAATTTTTTGCAGAATGAGAGTATACATATCCATTCTTGAAATCAGATGTATTTTTTAGTTCAAGTGAAAGGTAGTTTTGACAACATTAGTGTGGAATGACTGCATTTTCACAACTAATAGTGAGCATGTGTTAAACAACTGATGTGATTTAATGTTACCAAGTTAAAACTGAACAAAAGAAAAAGTCAAGGATGGTGATGCTGCCTAGAGAAATTTTATTGGCAGTTGTAATTGTCTATTGTCTTTTGTATGAGGGTAGTGTCAAACTTCCATTGGTATCAGTAGGTCATGGGTTTAATTTAAAAAAATAATAAAAATTAAAATGTCAGGAACCTTTCTGTAGATTTTAGTAATTTCTTTCTAATCTGATAAAATATGGATTGGCTTTCCTACTCATGATAGGGTCAAGAGAAATAAAACTATGAACCTTGCTAGGAGTTGCATTACAGGAGAAATGAAAGCTTAATCGTATGTGAAGTAGCAGCAGAGTGGAATGTAAATGTGGTGGTGTTGCTGGATGGTGGTTTTAGGAAGGGGTGGGGAAGAATAGTCCAGATTTATTTTATATTAAAATAAAGGCTGTTTGGGAAATGAAATACATGTTGCTATATTATTTGAAGAACATGCTTCAAAGTAGTCCTGGTTCTTTTCTTACTAGTGGCAGTTAAGTATGAAATCAAGCCTAGATTTTATAAGATTTCTGAGTATCTTTATCCTTATGCAGCTAACAAATAGTGCTCTGAAACATGTAACTAGGATGGTCTCTGCTTCTAGTGGGTTAGACAGTGACCAACAGACAAGGGACTGGAATTTTAATTTGTTTTTGTCACTCAGCTCAGTATCATGAAATCTTTTGAAACACCTTCATATTTCGAAGAAATGGATCTTATTGCTTTGATTTTTTAAAATATATTTTATCTAAATTTCTTTGTGTCTTAGGTTTATAGCCATTACAGAATAATATTTAATTACTTTATACTAAGCTGTTTATATTAGTTAGTAGATGGTTTGGAAATAAGGAGGTTTTTGTAATGTTACTCAGCAATAGAGCGTTGTGCCCAAAAGGATCATTTGGCCAGGTGTATGTCAGACTGCTTAATCTTCCTGTAACCATGAATTTGAATTGTGTCAGGGCAAGCCCAGCTGAGCATTCACTAACTGGGCAGGTGACTTGTTAATTCTTTTATTTTTTAACGAACATTGAAAATTGTTGGAAATGGAAGGTCTGAAGGGCATCCAGCAAACAAATCAATTGAAGCTTTTTCTACTCTTCCCATAGTAGGAAGATTTTGGAATCCTTTCTGTCTTTACTTGGTAAACTCATTTAAATGTTTTTTACTTGGTAAACTCATTTAAATAAATAAGTACCAGAGATTTTGTGTTTTATACGTAATTTTCCAGTGTGTGCTAGGTATATATTATTGTCTGTTTCATTTATTATTATTTTTATTTAGCAGAAGGCAGGTTATTACAACCCTAAATGATTGGATGAGTGGTATCTCTCTTGGGTGCAATATATATTGCTTCTTCACTATTAATATGAAATTGATTTTCAAGTTAATCGTTGATATTGATGGATATGCTACAGTGATTTCTTGATCAGATTTACTGAGTGTTGGTTGCCATCAGAAGGAACCTTTGTTTCGCACCAGATGCAGGGTAGCATAAATCAACTTGGACAGATGTCATTAATGCCCCATAGCTTGATTGACTATGAACAAATCATCAGAGTCTACAGAAACTTGTGCACTGCAAAGATTTTGCTGCCTGAAACTTGAACATTTTGCATCACAGATCATTTGAGAACAACTTTAATCAAGACATGTCTTCTATATGTTTCTACCTTCTCATTCCTCCTGCCCCCGATTTCTTTTCATCTGATAAAGCATGCCAGGCTATAGGACTTCAAAGAACAGCTTTGGTCCTGTTTCTACATCCATGTAAAAAGTATATTTATTTCATAATAGAAATACCTTTGAAACACTGCAGATGCAGATTTGCTCTAAATTGAATGTTTACATAACATATTTTAAGGGAACATTTCATAATTAATTTTTTCTTTTAAGTGAGTAACACCTAATTTAATTAGAATGTTCTGTTTTGTTAGATACTTAGAAAGCACCAAGATGTGTATGACTTGGTCAGGCACGAGGCAGTTAAATTCAGATATTCTGTGTTTTGGTAAATTCGTGAATAAAATTGCATCCTGAGCTATAAATACACTGTAGAATTGCCTTCATAGGACCATACAAGGACAATTAATAAGTTAAGCTTTCTGTTATTTACTTGCATGGGAAAGATCAAGTCCCTTTAATATATTTACTTTTGACCTTTGCATTTTCACAGTATACATTATGACTGGAACAAAAGATTTTAAAGTCGCTTTTGAGTACATTTTTCACTACTGTTCGTAGTTTGCATTTTGTACAGCAGAAAAGGTGATTAATTAGATTTTTATTTCTTTGAATCAATTCAGTGTGTTTTGAGGAGTAAAGTTTACAAAGTCTATGATAATTGAAGCATATCTCCCTGTTCACTTCCCCGCACTCAAATATTGGTGCTGATTCCTTCTGAAAACAAAGATTCCAAATCTGTATTTAATAGCCTAGAATAATGACAAAGTGGGGAATAACATTTTGTCAATCTTAAGAAAAGATTTCTTACCCTTTAGAAATGTTCTTAAAGCATTGCAACATAGTAGCATGCATAAATTATAAAGTGTATATGCATCTGAATGATGTGATATTTGACAATAGTAAACAGGGTATCTCTCGGAAGAATTAAAGTGGATGTGTATTTTGATGATATATGATTTACATACAGACTTTTCTTTCAAAGACTAGCATATGATATTCACTAAATTAAAAGAGCCAAACAGTACCGAGAATTTTCACATTTTTTAAAAACGCATATGTCATCTGCCTACTCATGTATACAAATCCTTTAATATGTATATGTAGCATTCACAGTTCTGTTAAATTGTGTTACATTTTTGTAAATTAGGTAGGAATTGAGCCACTGAGATATAACATTTTCTTGTACCTTCAAAATACTAGAGAATTACTTCCAAAGATTTTGAAATTAACTAGCCATTGTTTGATGGACTCTGGATGGTTGATGGAATTGACAATATTTATACTTTCTACTTGTATGTCTTAAATATTATAGCCAGATTTTTTCTGTTTCCTTTTGATGTATTGAGCTGTAGATTCACAATGACTGTGATAGAGACATTTAAAAATTATGCAATAAATAATGCAAAAGATAATTTAGCTTAATCCTATAAAAGACATGGTAAAATTCAGAACTAACTTTTTAGTATGACAGTTCCTCAATAATATTGATTGATATATATAATGAATGATATAGTCCTGTATAAGGTGCCTCATCTTTTTATGTCTTATCTACAGATCACTAAAATTACATTATATTCTGAATCAAATTGAATTACAATTACATGAGAGTCCTTATGCATTTAGATATTTGAAAACTACCAGGGAATATGATTATATTTTTAAAGGGTCTTTCACTGAAGAATTCTGTCCCTTAATAGATATTGCATATCATCAACATTCCAGTTAAGCTATTGTGTCTGTTGCTCAGTGAAAATGGACAGCCAAGTCAAAATATGCAAGGTAACTAGGAACCATCACCAACCCAACACATGAACAGGAAGTCTATTTTTTTGGTTATACAAATGATGAAAATGTGAGGTGCGTGGTGTTGAGATGAATAAGGATGATGGAATCTACTAGATTGGTTCCAGCTCTGCTGTGTATTTAGCAAAAAAATGAGAATAAAATGTAGAAATATATGGAACTGAGATGAAAGAGGAAAAGTAAGAGACCGAAAGGCCTTTAAGCTTACATGCTTTGATGCTTTTTTCTGTTGGTCCTCCTGACATGTGATGTGTTTACAGATGGTTCAAAACTAGTACACCAAAAGGCAGGGCATAGGGACTAAGGATACTTCATCTTTTATTTGTGGTGTAGTCACTTAGAAGCTTGTCAGATCATCTGCATGGGCTATGTAGAGAGTCCTTATTGGCGACTATTCCATGTCCTTTTCGAAAACTGTTACAGTTGACTTGTTTATCAAGCTGTAGACAAATGAGAAGTGTTATGTCAGTGTATAACTTTTATCTAAGGTGTGAGAAAGTTGCAAAAATGGCAGGCTGAGGACAGTGCATTCCTGAAATATGGTTTTAGGACTTGAAATACAAAGCAGCAAGCTCTTGACCTCATTTTTTTAAAGTGTGTTTTGGTCTTATACAGTAATTGTAAATGTGCACCTCTGAGGCTTTCCTATGTAAAAGAGTTAAAATTGTCTTAGTTTATGTAATCATACTCCCAGTTCCACTATAGTGAAACAAATTCATAGCTTTATATGAGACAGGATTTCACTTGTATTTATTTATCGCGTATTTATTTATAGTGTCAATATTATTTTGTATTGTTTGATGTCATATTCAGTATGCCATTTCAAAAATGTACAACTGTTAATTCTTTTCCTGAGCAGTTACTTTTCTTACTTTTTATGAAAAGTGGACAAGTCTATTAATTGGAGGGGAAATTGGAACCCATGTGTCCCTGTCTCCAAAGTTGGTGCTGTAACTACAAGGCTTAATGAGTATCCATGTTTTGCTATGAAGGCTGAGGTAAACTTTGTAGCTAGGTTAGGAAGAATGCATGATAGATAGCTAAGGTCAGGTGTTTAGTTAGGAAAGACAGTAGTTTTATAACCCAGAAAGTCCCAGAAAAAACTCAGCATTGCCTCCTCAAAGTTATAAAAAGGCAGCAGCTGGGACCAGCAGAGGGATTGTCTGAGCTCAAGCTTGAAGATACACCCTGCCTTAAAAATCCCAAATCCCTAGGGACAGTTTGGCCAGTTGATCACTTGGAACTCATGTAAGACTGTGTAAATGCATGGGTAGGTAGGGACCAGGTTCTTTCCATACAAACTAAATCAAATGTGCATTGTATCTGAATAGTTGCTCTGTTGACTAACAACTGTATTTTGAACACTGTGGAAGAGCATTAAGAGAGGTGACTGAGATCAGCTCCTTACCCAAGTAGTTTATAGCTTACTACTTGCCAGGAAATGCAACATCGAATTCTTCTTTGGCAACTGGTAATGCCCTAAGCACTGAATACAGACTAAAAAGGAAAGAAGGTGGACAGTGAGGGCTGTATGAGTCTGTCTCTTTGTTTCCTTATGTTTTGTTTAAAATTTTTGAAGATTAAATCATAACACATCAAGTAAGATAAAACACTTATCTGGAAGCATCACTCTGGCACAGATTCTCCCAGCCTTTCTGTATGTGACCTTAGAAGAGAAGGAATTGCTGGGTTACTTCACAGGAATGCCTGCCTGGATACTATATTGGAATCCAAAATTGATTGGTACTTGATGGAAAAAGCCAAACCACAATTATGCAGTTGGTGAAGTTGGTTGAAAAGATAGTTTCTGAATGTTCTTCGTAGATTATTAGATGTTTGTCATGAATAGGAGTGACATTGGGAGATAGTTGTGGGTTTGTTTTTTTTCTTTCTTTTTTTTTTTTTTTCTCTTGAAAGAAGGGAAGGAATGAATGCAGGAGATTCAGCTGGCAAATAGAAAGAATAGACCTCCAGTTTGCACTAGCTGTCTTTCTTTTGCACTTCAGGATTCTTTTTTATTCAGGCCTTCCTTTTCCTCCACAGCCTGTGGAGAGAGAGCATACGTAGTGTACACTCAAAGTAACTGTAACTATCTTGGCAGCATGGCATGACAAAGGATGAGAAGATCTCAGTGCTTCTAGTTCTGTTTATTATAAGTCAGGAGTTTATATATTAGCAGAGCATCAAGGTGGCACATTCACATTTATTTTGTTATCTGGTAACACTGGAGCTTGTTTCTAGGACAGAAGCATTTACACTTGCTTGAAGAGAGAAAAATCAGCTCTGCTGAAGCCCAGTAGATCTTCCATTATGTGCCATTAGGTTGAATGGGCAGAAGTACTTTTACTTGAAGTAAAATAGACTGACCTGTTTGCTCTTTCAGTTATGCTAACCTTTTGTTGCACCTCTATAATGAGCACATAAATAGAATTGCCAAGGCCTTCTAAAAAAATAATGTTATGTTTTATATAGTAGACATTTGCGTATTATGCTTTGTAGCTGCATCTGTTCGAACGTCTCCATGAGATTCCAAATGATAGCTAGCTGATTGACTGGTTAAGTGAAATGCCTGGTTTATCAAAATCCTTTTGTTTCAATTATCCTCAGAGAAGGAATTTTCTGTTTGTATCTGTTGCAACCTGAATAGAATTGGTGAAGAGAAAATACTAATACGTCTGTTGCAGTGGAGATCTTCAAGGTCTTTCTTTAGAGTGATTGTTTTTGTCTTGTTGGTAGCTAAGTTTATTAAGAAAAAAGTATTATTCAGGCTATTTCTGCTCTCATGTATGCCTGTTAGTTAGCCAAGATGCAGTTTTACTTTCCTCAAACAATATACAATTTGGAATAACACTGGTAAAAAAATAAAATAAAATAAATTAATTTCAAGGTAAGAGAGTTTCCAAACTTTTCATTTGGAATTTCTGATATTTTAGCCTTAATATTGATAACCTCTACTAGAAGAATTCCTAAACAGGAAAAAAAAATCACAGATGCAAAACAGATTATTTCAAATACTAAAATTCTTACTTGTAATAGAGGCAAAAGACTTAATGCTTAGCCAAAATCATGTATTGTTAAAAAATGAGGCATACTTTTCAATGAGGAGCAATATATTAAGGATGTTCATGATACAGCATGATCCACATTTTCTCCCTCTATTTTTTTAAGTTAGGTTATTTTGCATACTTACCTATAAATTGCAAACGTTAGTTATCTATCATATTATGATTTATATGTCAATCAAAAGAATAACATTTAGCCTTGAGTCATGATCAGCCTTTCTCTGACTGTGTGTCATGTAGACTTTGTTATTAGTAGTATTTTCATGTCTCTATGTAGATGTTACTTTTAACTTAGAAATTTCTAACATCCCTGGTTTTCTAAAGCCTGAGTGATATGCTGATGAGACTGACATACTACACAACTGCAAACCATTGCAAAAACATAGCTGTACTATAAAGCGGCTTTTTAAAATTTATGTCAATTATCTGATTGTAGTTGTTTACAGAAAATTGGTTTTGTGTTTCAGGATGGAAGTGCTCCAGTTTCATTACTGTGCATATCTAAAAAGTGTGTTTTATTTTACTTAAAAATGTCAAGGTCTGGTCTCTGTCTGAATATGACTTAAAAAATCTAGTGCAAAACATTTAGTGTAGTAATAAATGGAGAGAGAAGAGCTTACTTTTTTTGTGTTAGGAGGACTTTGGACTCCTTTTGAGCACTTCCTAGAGTACAGATGACTGAGAATTGGGAACTTCAAATTCAACTGAGTATTTCTTAGAGAAGATCCTTTGTATTCCTCTGAAAATTGATATGATTTAACTAATTCATATACCTTTAGAAATTACTTTTTTGCAAAATCACATACTGTTTATCAGTATTTTCATAGTGCTTTTGGCTGCATTCAGAACATAGAATGAACTCTACTAAAAAGCTTATCATAGACCTCTGATAAAGCAGGTGGGAAAACATGACTACATTCACTGTGGATGCTAGTCAAAATGAAATTCCCCTTCTCCTTTTGGATAACACCCTAACTTTGGATTACTGTTAGTGGCTTTAAAACAAGACTGATCTTGCCTTGTCTGATATGCAACAGAAGGTTTCTTATTTTCAGGTTCTTGTTCCCTGAAATGAGAAAGTAAACACAAGTCTAGCAGCCTGCACGTTTGGGCTATTGTCCACCCATTATGACATGGCCCTGCCAGACATGTGATTCCAGCTCCTTTACGATGATTTTCCCCCATCTATATGACTTTTCCCTTAGTGAAACATGCACAGATTTGAATTACTAAGGATTTGAAACCAGTAGCTTCAATATGCCAGTGGCATAATGGCAATTTCTTTGCTTATTTGTATGACAGTTTCATTTAACACAAACGAGACTGTGACTTAAGAGCTCATCTGCTTAGGAATGTGTTGGATATATAAATAATTCTTCAGCAAATGAGGGGAGAACTTGAGAAGGCTGAAAGAGTTATAAAAGGCTCAGTAATCCCTGTTTAAATTTACATTTCCAAAACCAAACCAAAATAAAACAAAAAAAGACTGGGAAATGAAAAGCACAAGAATTTTTTTTTTTCAAATGCCCAAAGCTGTGCCTCATTGTCTGTCTTATCCTGTTTCACTGTGATGGTATTATTGGAAGAAAAACTCACTGAGAAGGTTTGACTAGCACTGTTACATACATTGAATGCATACACTATTTCTGGATAACTTTGAAATGTAAGATGCTCTGTCTGTTACTGTGCCTGATTTGCAATACTTAAAAATTACACTGCATGAAAAGTGAACTTGATTTTGCAATACATGGAAATGTAATTTGCTAGTTGCCTCTCGCATTTTTTTAATGTGATATTGATTAATATTTTTTATGTGTTGTACTTAGAACATTTTGAGAAATGTAAATGGTAGCAAAAAACCCCAATAAACAATATATATTTAAAAAAATCCCACAATTTAATTTGAAATAATAATGCTGAAATGTCATGCTGGAGTACAGCAATTAATGAAATTATTGTTTTAAGTTATGTTAGTGGCTAGCATATCCTGAACTGAGAAATTTTAAATTCTCATGCATGGAAGTTTAACACTTTCCATGGAATTTTAAAGGAGATCTTCATGTGGTGAGAATGTTTTTATTTATCCATTTACAGAATATTCTGTATACAAATAATGATCTCCGACCTTTCACCAATATGCTGCAACAAATATTCATTTGCAGGAAAATAGTATTTCCTAAAGCAGAGGTCTATGCCTATTGCTTTGCTAGCATCTGTGTTCTGGGTTGAAGGCCTGGTTTAATGAATATACCTTTGGGTTGTATTAAGAGTAGTGTGTGTCTTCCTGGCATAATGCAGTGCTGTATTAGATGTCTTCAGCTCTGGGCAGACTACATGGGAAAGGTCAGCACTATGCAGAGAATTTGACTCAGCTGTCAAAAGTCTTTCTTATTACAGATTTTCATTACTTTGTGTGCAGATGTGATTAAACCTACTCTGGTTCTGGAGTTAGATTCTATGGCATTCAACTAGGAATCTGTTTACTATCCTCCAGTGCATGGTGCATATTGCACTTCTTCAAAGGAAAAAAGCTCATACTTTGTGAATTGCACAGAGCAGTCAACAGATTGGAGATGGAACTGCCATTCAGAGATGATGGCAACCTCAGCAAAGGCAAATGTAAAGTCCTGCGTCTGGGATGGACTAGCCTCATGCAACAATAGAGTTGAAGTTGACTGGCTAGAAAACAACTTTGCAGAGAAGGACCTTGGTGGCCCAGGTGGACAAGTTATTGGTGTGTCCTTGTGGTCATGAAGACTAATCATGTAGAGGTCTATATTAATATGTATGTAGCCAACGTGTCAAAGCACTCTTCCTCCATTCAATTCCATTCTGCATCTGGAGTATTGTGTCCAGTGCTGGGATTCCCAGTACAAGAGAAACACTGATGTAGTGGAGAGTACAGCAGGAAGCCAACAGGATGGTTATGAGTGATGAGCATGTGGTGCACCAGAGCTGGCTCACAGAACAGGGTAACTTTAGGTTGGATTGAGAAGGATTTTGAAGTCCTCTGCTATTTAAAAGGAAGGATGGGTGTTAGAACATGGAACCAAATTTGACACAGAATGAAACTTCAGGAAGGGAAATTCTGCTTAGATGTAAGGACAAAACTCATCCCTTCTCTGGACCTGCTCCAGTAACTCAATATCTCTCCCATAGTGAGGGGCCCAGAACTGAACACAGTACTCAAGGTGTGGCCTCACCAGTGTGCAGTGTAGCGGGACAATCACTTCCCTACTCCTGCTGGCCACACTATT
>VZRW01001657.1:0-64372 GCA_013398125.1 Aegotheles bennettii
AGCCCGAGGGTGGCCCATATCAGGTAAACTGTGTGAAGGAGTAGTCACTGTCTGTTCAACAATGTCGTTTGCGACTTAATAAAGACCATCCAAGCAAAGCACCTCCCCTGCATATCAGAGATAGGAAAACATTGTGGCATACCTGGCAAATTGACTACATAGGTCCACTGCGATTCTCAGGGGCTAAGAAATACATACTGGTAGCAGTGGAAGTAATTTCAGGAATTACTGTGGCTGCAGCTGTTACAGCTGCTACTGGGGAAAATACAGTCTGTAAATTAACAGAATGGTTTAGCATACTCCCCCTTCCTGAAGTGATTCAGAGTGATAATGGGTTACACTTTACAGCCAGAGTAGTACAAGACTGGGCCAAAGAAGAAGGGATTAAGTGGGTATTCCACACCCTTTACTATCCCCGATAGCAGCGATAATGGCATCGCTGAAGGGACCAATGGGCTAATTAAGCGTTTTGTTAAAACCCATGAACCAGGATGGCATCTGTGACTGCCCAACACCATCTATCAATTAAATAATAGGTGGAGTGGAGATGGGTGTCCACGAATGAAAGCTTTTGGCACTTCTGCTTTCCCCCAGCCACCTCGCAGGAGGTTTCCCTTTCTCTTCCCCCCTTTTTAACGTGACACGGTGACATAGGTAGTCGAGTTGGACTGGATGATTTGATTCTAAAGAAGAAAATCAAAAACAGATATCATAACTTAGGTTTAATGCTTGTGTATTTAAATGATTTTCACATTAATATATGTTAATAACAGCTATAACAAGGCTTAGAGGTGTAATTAAACTACACAAGTTTGGCAGGAAGTAGTCAGCCAGCAGTTCAAACAAAAAACAAAAATTCTCTCTCAGGAAAAAAAATAAAAATACCTGCAGTTATATAGACTCTACAGCTAGTTAACATATAACCATATTTCACCAGAGCTGATTCATCAAAGGAATCTGAATTTATATCCAAAACCTAAAATCTAGAAGATAACCAAGAGATAAAGATGTAAATCTTCAGGCGTGCACGTATGAGACATGAAACCAGGTTAAAGATGAAAAAGAAGACTGTGAACAACTCAGAAGAAGATGACCAATCATCAGTCTCACAACCTCACAGCTCTTAGCAAGGTTTGTCTTCAGAATTGATGGAGGTCTTTAGGTGGGTATGGTTTCCTGGAGTCTCAGGGAAGCTAGCTCAAAAATACTGAAGAGGTATCTGGTTGTTATATTTAAGCAAGACCTGCACTTCATGTTTGTTTTACTTTTAATCTTTTGTCTCTGATTTTGTACCTAAAGACTTCTGTTCCTAAATAAATCTTTTTTTTTGTTTTGCTATTAAGTTTGTCTGATGTGATGAATCACTATGAGTCCAGGTGATTCAGAACTATGCCTTGCACAGCTACTGGAAATTGTAATCAAAGAAGCCAGCTTGATAGACTCTTGCAGGGATGCTCCCATGTATGTATAAAGATCTAAAAGGGAGATGATTTTTAGTTAGATAGTGCAGCTCAATCAAATTTGCAGTTATTTTTGTTTTTACCTTTTCTTTTAAGGGTTTTAGCTTTGGCTTCTTGCTGAGCTGGGTTTTTTTTCATTAACTTGACTGGGAGGACAGCCTAGGATGAATCAGAGTAATGCAAACTTCAGTGCTCTGAGAGAATGAGCTTGGCAGATATATATGAAGTGGCATATGAAAATATTTTCAATAATAACTTTGTAACCAAGTAGGAAGAGTAAGTAGATGAAGCTGCAAGTAAGGAGTTTGGGGAGTAGAATGTCAAGTTTGAATATGAATCTTTCTCTTCTAAGCCCAGAGCTAGTGCCCTTCTTGCAAACAGCAGTTAACTACAAGGTATGTTAATGCTCTGGGTTTTCTTTTAACCTTTGTATGAGACACGGGGAATGGTGCAAACGTGTAGTCTCCTTCAAAAGTAGAAAAGAACATCTATATTTGTTTTGATATAAATTTCTCCCAGCTGAAGGACTAAGCAGCTTAAACTCAAGGCTGGGTGAACCCTTTTAATCCCAGTAGAAGAAATGTGAGATTCTGATGGTGCTAACCTGAACACAGCAACTGAGATGAGGTTGCTTTGTACACCATCTAATTGCCATGATTTTTTCCAGTACACAAAGCTGTTTGTATGTGGCTGAAGAAAATATTAATGTTTACTTGAACAAGGACATCTAAGTCCTTGTTTCAAACAGTTGGAACTTGCTGAGAAGGGGCAAGACCAGGGATAAAAGGCAGATGCAGGGACTGCTATAGACCTGTTTGCTATGACTGGTACAGATAATACTTCCTGGCTCTGTCAGCTGAACTTTTACCAGGGATGGAGTCCTGCTGTGACACTTATGTGTTCCCTCTCCACTAAGCTTCCAATAGATTATTACACACAAATAAGTCTTTAGGGCTGATTTTGAAGGGATTTCAAGGTAGTCACACAGATAGTTCCCACGGATGTTTTCCTGGATATGTTGTATCTAGGCCTCAGAAGGAAAGTGGTATAAGAATTCCCTAGAACTGATTGATTCAGTAGAAGCAGCATCTTTCTGTTTTTATTTTGTTTTGTTGACGTTACAAAAAAGTCATGGGTGGATGCTGTGTAAGTTGTTCATCTGCTTGGATTCAAAGAGTTCACTATAAAAAGCTAGTCCACAATGCATTTATTATAGTGTGCTCTTGCACCCTCAGCAGCAGCATTCATGTCTCTCACTTTTGTAATCCGTGCATGGTATTATTCCTATGTGTAAATGTTTCTTATCAAATCCAGATGTCACGTAGCCTTCTTTCACAAACCTACCAAGACCACTGACGCTAGAGCTGTGATGGCATCCATTTTTTATCCACCAACACATTAATATCTTGCTTTCCTAATCCTTTGGCTAACGACTTTTTCAAACTCACATTCTGAAAAAAAAATAAACTAACTTTTATAATATAGTAATTTTGAAAGCCCCCTTTATCTTTGCTGTTGATTTTGTTGTAGCACATAGAGCGTGGATGGTTTGATACTGGGGAATGGTTTGCCTTGCTAGAAATTAGGCTGGTATGGGTGACCTGTTGTGTAGTGCTGACACAAGCTTGCAACCACTGTAAAAGACTGGGCTGTCCTCGTAGTATGTGTAGTAGTGTACCCTGGTAATATGTCCTCTGTACCTTGTGTGGGTCATGGTCAGGTACAGTGATTTGAAGACAGCTTGTAGACAGCTGTTCAAAGACAATGTTCTCATAGCACTGGTGTTTTACCCCCTTGAATTCAGTGGAGTTAGAGTGCTGCTGAATTCCTCCATGGTGACTTACTTACATCTTGAAGTGTTTAAGAATATGACTCTTTGAATTAGGAAATTCATTTAATAAATAACAAACCAGCTACACTTTCCTCAGAACAGTGCAGATATTTATGCCCTCTTTAATAAATGCTACATCACCAGTGAGCAGCAAAAAAAGAAGAATTCTCCCTCCAAAGAATAAAATAGTATTTTTCCTTTTTTATATGAATCTGTAATATTGCATTTCTGGCACAATGGGATGCTGTTCAAAGAAGAAAATTAACAGTACTTCCTGTATCACTTTGTCCCTCAGGAATCTGCCCTTGAGCAAAAACTGAGTTTTTTCCAAATTTTTGGTACAGATGAAATCCAGAGCACCCAGCAAAAGAAACAGGCAATACTGTCCCACAGGAATGTATTATACTTAGTTTCCCATCTCTGCTGGAACTCCTTACTAAACTTCAAACTCAAGTTTTCATGTTATCCAGATTATTTTTTTTCTTTAATATTTTTACTGCCTTTTTTCATTGAGCCGTCTTGCTGTGATGGGAGATTATTCCCTCACTGAGTGTCTCTGGTTTATGTTTCTGTTTATCTTTCTGTTCATCTAGTTATACATGTATGGATATGTAATATATAGAAACATAAACCAAGAAGTTTTCATCTAGAGTCTTCACACAATATATTGAATTTATACATTTTATTATGTGCATTTTGTTACCTTAAGCTAGCATGAAGGAAATGGAAGATTACAGGTAGAATTTTTAGTCTGATCAACCATAGACACTTAAATTTCCATCTTTTTTTCCTCGGTGTCTTTTGTGCCTTATTCATCTTGAATAAATATTTGGGATGCCTTTTATTTGAAGGTGTTGACAGTGAGGACAACTGTTTACATACCTGTTATGATTTTTTTTCTGTTTAGTACACAGCTAGCTCTGAGAAGTATGTGAATGAGAATTGAGCAAAGCCACAGAAAATAAGCTTAGTACTATTTTACAACCTAGCCTCGCGTAGGTGCCCTCAGGAGTAAAAATATTATTCCTCTGTGTTATTCACATAACTGCACACATTCTGTCAGAAGAAATATGAGGACAAGATCATTAACTATTTTTTTATTATATTACATATTTTACAAGGAATGGCTATTAAATAATTTTATGAACTACATTTCTTAGTGTGAAAGCAAAAATTTATTTATTTATTTACCATCTATGTTAGCATGTCAGCTCAGACCTGTGCAAGTCCTCTTTCTTGAAATAGGCTTTCCCTTCTGAAATTTCTGTAAGTCTGACAATACTAGAGGAAAGAAATTGCCCGTGTGATGATTTATTCTATTAATAATCTAATTAATTCTATTAATATTCTATTCATGTGAGCAGAACAATGTGTATTTTTCATAATGGTTAATAATGGTATAGGAACCAAATCTAGGCAGGTCAGTAAAACCTAAATGTTTATTAATCTTAATAATAATGTGAATTGGTAATAAAAATGTGAAAGTCTCAGGATTTCAGTTAAACCAACTGAGAAATTGAAGAAGTTCAAATAGCGGAATCTATAGGATATAATTTCATTACATGCAGACCTTTTTAAACTCAGCCTCTTACAACGTACTAGATTCAATTGGAAAGTAAAGATGGAGCAGGTGCCTCATAAACATATTTCCCCTTTTCTTCTACATTTTTCAATGGGAAATCTACATTTTTTTGTCAAACCTAAAAATCTGGACACTGATGAGTTTTCTCCTTTAGGAAACTGAAACTTGGACGTTTTTGTCCATAAACTTCAAAAATTTGTGTATGTGTTGGCTTTCAAGTCAGCATTCTTGCTAAACTCAGGCACTGGTCAAAAGAATGTTTGAGGAAACTACACACTCTCCAGTTAATTGAAAATTAATTTTGTTATTGAAAAAATGTTGATAGAAGATATTTCTTAACACCAATAATAAGCCAAATACTGTGCAATTTAGGTTGTCCACTGAAAGGGCTTAATTTCTCTGCCATCAAGGATAGTTTTGAAAGTACTTAATGACAGTGGTATCTGGGATAATAAATTTTCATTTTCTGCAATTCTATTCTGGATTATTAAAGAGCCTTGGAACCTTGCTCTTTATTTCCCTGCAGCTGAAACACTTCAGGGAAAATCTAGTTTCAAAAAAGAAGGGAAAAAGAAAAAGCAAGCTATTATAACGATATTTTTTTCCTCACAAACACCGACTTGATGTTTCATTTTGTTTTAATGTAAATACTATAACCCTAGTAAGCAAAGAGATTTCTGAGTTTTTAAGTTATGTACTTTTCTAAAGTCCATATAGGAACTTGACTTAAGCCAGTATTTTACTGCTATAAAAGAAATAATAATTTAATTTTTTCTCTAAAATAAACATTTTAAAAACATCAGTTTCTCAGTTTATAGAAGTAAAAATATTAAATTGCACAATAAAAAAAAAATATTTCCAGTTTTGACCTAGAGAAGCATTTCACTGTGTGGTCTAGACAGATCCTTCTCATCAAATTTTAATAATGTGAGGCAGATTTCATCCTTGCTTTGTGGCATGAATAGGGAAGACAATTAATGTGTAATTAAATTGGGAGTCATCTTTTATAAAGCAATGTACTGTGTTATAGGAGGCTGCAAAAGATATGAACTAACATAATGAGTTGTTAACGAGACATATTCACCCATTCTGCCTCATGGCATGAATGCTGGATAAACCATGTTGCCATACCCAGCCAACATAACTTTTATTTATGTTGTAGCTTTGGGAACATCTATGCACCAACCTCATCATGCCAATAAAGATTAAAGATCAAAATGCTTAAATAATTCACCTGTTTTTGACCAGAGATATATTCTGATATTACTACAAAAGAAGCTGAAACAAACAGAATATAGAGGACAACAAGAATTTCCTGTGGAAGTCATTGAATACTCCAGATGTTTTTAGGTAATTATAATCTATAAAAAAAGCAGGGATCAGTTGAATGTCCTGTAAAATAAATGAGAATCTTTCCTTTGAATATTGTCCCCTGTCCCATACTGAACAACGTGTAATCACCAATGCCAGGTTCAATTTTAAAAGCCATTCCCTTTTCAAATTGTGTGAAACTGGAATATAAAAAGGAAACACAGTACTGTATTATGTGTAGATGAAAGGCTTGTTAGACTTCAGAAATGGTTAATAAAATGCAGTCTTGAAATAGATATATAGAGAACAGAAATATGAGATAAGAATTTTGTCTCAGTCAAGAGGCCTTTTCCAAAAAGTGTGAAATGTAACAGAAAACAAGGTTACTACTTTGTCTCATTTTCAACATCTTGAAAAAAAGTACTAGAGACAAAATGTTGCCTTTAATGTTCTTTTCAATATCCCATCATGATTTTTATCGGTCCTTTCCCTTCATAATGAGGCTTTCTTTCTCTTTCCATGTTGGGGCCAATCTTAATACAGAGAAAACAGATCCTAATTTCCTTTTTCATTTTTAACATAGTCAAAATTTTTCTTTTTTCTTTTGTAAAATAAGATGTCAATAAATCCTAAACTTTTCCAAAGTGTTAGTTACAGAAAACCTAGCTATCTTAGGTTCTAAACATAATAGGAAAATCATAAGCCATGTTTTAAAGAACATTGGTTTTCAAATGTTTTCAAATGCACTAGAAAAAAAAGCTGAAAATAAAACAAAGTATGTTCAAAAATAAGAAAAAATATTTGAAGGAAGACTTCTTCCAGCTTGGGGGAAAAAAACTAATACAATAAAAAACAAGGTTTTTTTAATAGGTGTGGAGACATACTTCCAAGCAGTAGAAAAGGATTGGAAAATGAGAAATCACAGGGTGAAAAAAGTTTAAAAGGTGAAAATAATGAAACATAAATAAATGAAATATAAATCAGAACCAGACTGCCTAGAATAAATTGAGCAGAATTTACAAGGGAAGAAGGAAATAAAGAGGCAGATTTGCTTCATAACTAAAGGACCTTCAAAGGAATCTGAAATGTAAAAGAAAGTTGACCTAAGTGAAAAGATGTGTAGTTAAAACTGGAAACATAATAAAAAGTGGTTGGAAATATTATGAAAAAAAATCTGAGGACTTAAAAATTGAAAACAACTAAAGAATAAAAATTAATACTGGTGATTGAAATATAAAACCTCAAGCAAATAAAATTAGAATTTAATTCAGAGTGCAGAAATAATATGGCATTAAAAGCTGCAAGAGACTGGAGCTTGTTTATATCTAAAACCTGCCCCAGTGCAAGGGTTCTGACCTTCATTATAAATATACAAATCATAGGCAAAAACTAAAGCTGTCATTTTTTTATTTGCAACACAGTTAAGATTTTTTTCTTACAATTTCTCAACACAGAAGTTGAAGAAAGTCATGCTAAAAACACAGATTTCTTTTTTATTGTTACTGACATTACACTGGCAAATACATAACCTGAAACAGACCATGATAATACTATTTCAAACCTAATTTAAGACAAGAGAGTATCCCCTTCCCTAATATCTTGTAACATCAGGCCCTATGTCTTTAATTTTCACCTCTTCAGGGCAGTCATCTTCACAGAGCCCTCTTCACTGTCAAGGGTCTACACCTGGGCACAGGAGTTTGTTCATACAGAAGCTGATGTTTCCTATGTGTGTATTTTTATACCAAAGGATGACATTATTTTTCTGCTCATTAATTAGATGGATGAGTGAGAAAGATTAAAGTTTTAGCAACCTGAAGACCCTTGAAAGCTGCTATTTCAGCAGCTTTAGACAGTTCCTTAACTGAACAAATAGGCAGTATAAAGTTCATCTTTATTTTATGCACTTTTATAGGCTACCTGAGACAGAAGCCTGTTCTTTTTCTGTACTCAGTACAGAGAGTTCTCGAGAGCTTCATGGAGAGCTCTGAAGATTGCATATCCTTCTGAAGGTTCCTATGGAGGAAGATTACTTTTAATTCATCATCAAAGACTTAGAGGTAAGCATCTGGACTTAAATGCCCCTTCTTTTCACCTAAACTGTCTATTAGCTTCAATTAGAAATCAGTGAAAAATAAGAAACTGCAGGATGAGTCTGGTGAAATGAGGCTGCAAGAGTGTGTTTCACATGTCTTTGCTTATTCTGTTTTTAAAGCTTTAAATTTACCAATGACTTTTTTTATTCATAATGTTGTCTTGAATCTACCACCTCTATTAAGTATCTCTACAATAAATAGGTTCACTTTTTGTTTCAGTGTAATTTTCAAGCTACAGTATATGGATCAGAACTAAGAAAAAGGACCAATTTGGAAATTAAAATACCTTTCTACCTAATGTTCTTAAAATACCTTCAAGAATACAGTAAGAAGTTATTCTGATCCACATTTACAGTAAGTACGTGTGTGAGAAAGTGACTTTCAGGACATAAAATCTTAATGAGTATTGTATTTCCCACTATTGGAATAATAATAATATACCATTTTCTTTTTAAATAGAATATTTTGTTTCAGAGAGTATTAACTTTGGTTATGATTGTAGAAGCAACCCCAAAGGTTTTAAAGACCCTTTTAAAATTCATTCTGATGACAATAACAGTGAACATATGTTTCCTTTGAAAATTCTGAAATGTATGGAACAAGCAGTTACTTGAGTAGACATCCTTAAATAGGAAAGATTACCTAATCCAACATGGAACAGATGATAGCAACTCTCCATAATAGGGAAATATTTTCTAACTTCATATAAATAAAATGAAAAGGACACTGTTCTTTATGAATGTATCCTTAATAGTACAGTACCATACTCTAGTCTGGCACAGCAACAGAATTAGAGAAATGCATGCTGTCTGATGTTTTTTCGCTAATTTTTTTATACTAAGAAACAACTTCTTTCCTATTCTCTGTAATTCAGCTGGCACAAAGGCTCATGATCAAGAAAATAGTGCTCTTTCACTTTGTTGGAAAAGATAAACTTCCAGGAGACCCTACAATGGGATTGCAAATCCTTCATGAATCATATGGCTGACATATAGACTCCTAGGGCTGTCACAAAAATAAAAACATTGACATAGTAACAAGCTAAGAGAAGAATATTCTTACAATGAGGGAAAAGAAGGGTGGACATCAGTTAGTGCAGCCAAAGTCTGCATTGCTGTGGATTCCTGGGCAAAATCCTACAGACTGTATTCCACAAGATATGAGACCAGCTGTTAGGAACTTTCAACTTTTTCTTGGTTTCCTTTTGCCATACATTTACTATTTTAGCAGTGACAATGCTGCTGGATTTTGACCTATTCAGACAAGGATTCTGTGTCCCTAAATTAGATCACATGGGGCAGGGCAATCCCAAGCACAAACAGGCGAGGTGAAGCATGGATTGAGAACAGCCCTGAGGAGTAGGACTGGAGGGTGTTGGTTGATGAAAAGCTCAACATGAGCCAGCAATGTGTGCCTGTAGCCCAGAAAGCCAACTGTATCCTGGGCTGCACCAAAATAATTGTGGTCACCAGTTGAGGAAGGAGACTCTTCCCTATATTTCCTATGAAGGCAGGCTGAGAGAGCTGGAGTTGTTCAAACTGGAGAAGAGAAGACTCTGGGGGAGCCTTCCAATACCTAAAGAGGGCCTACAGGAAAGCTGGAAAGGGACTTTTTACAAGGGCACGTAGTGATGGGAAAAGGGGTAATGGGTTCAAACTTAAAGAGAGTAGATTTAGATTAGACACTAAGAAGAAATTATTTCCTGTGAAGGTGGTGAGACACTGAAACAGGTTGCCCAGAGAAGTTGTGGATGCCTCTTCCTTCCCTGTCAGTGTTCAAGACCAGGTTGGATGGGGCTTTGAGCAACCTGGCCTAGTGGGAGGTGTCCCTGCACATGGCTGGTGGGTTGGAACTAAAATGGTCTTTAAGATCCCTTCCAACCCAAACCTTTCTATGATTCTGTGATCCTTCATGGTGGTAGTGTTTGCTATGGACACTATGCAGCCTCCACTGCCCCAAGTACAGTTTCTGGAAAACCTTTTGAGAGAATGAACTTTTCCTAAGCACAGGAGATAGAAAAACAAAACAAAACAAAACAAAAAACCACCACCAAAAAAAAAACCAACCCCACATTATTTGCTCTTCTGTCCATACTTACTCGGTCAGAGAGGGTTTTTGCGCACAGTTTCAAATTCTTAAGTCCGCCAGTTAAAATATGTACCTATCATTTAGCATAACTTTTGGTACTGTGTTTCCTTCTCCACAGTAAGCTAAATCATCTGTATCAAATGTTATTATGTCAGACAAAAACTGTCTGAGGGATCACTATCAAAGATTTATGAAAGAAGGTATTGAAGTTCTGGAAAGATGATTAACTGCTTCTTGTCACAATACTGGTGTGTGATTTGGAATTTTTAAATACATTTATTAGTTATTTAGGAAAAATGAGCAGATATGAATACAACACACATTTGTCATTAAGCTGAGAGGATGGTTAAAAATAAAGAATGAGAATAAAGGATACAAAGATAAATAGTTAATATACATGGGGTTAATGATTTATAGTATGTTTATCAGTGAAATGAGAGAAATTATGAAGTTGTTCATTCAATTTGTAGATTACACAAAAAGAGAAATTATATTTGTATTAGATTTACATGGCAAGATTTTGGCAGCAGGTGGGCTGAAGAGGTGGTTACTGTGAGCTTGGTAGAGCAGGCTGTCCTCCTGCAGCCCATAAAAGACCACATTGGAGCAGATATCCACTCTGCAGCTCATGGAGAACTAGATGCTGGGACAGGTGCATGTGATCTGAAGGAAACTGCAGGCTGTGGAGAGCCTATGCTAGAGCAGACTCCTGGTGGGAGCTACAGCCTGTGAAAGACTGACGCTGGAGCAGTTCTGGAAGAACTTCACTCCATGAGAAGCACCCATGTTGAAAAAGTTGATGAAGTACTGTATCCTATGGGAGAGATGCTACAATGGAAAAGGGGAAAACCATGAGGAGGGAGGAGTGGCAGAGCTGATCTGTTACAAACTGACTGCAATGCCACTCCTCATCCCCCTGTACAATTCAGGGGGCAGGAGGTAGAGAAGTCAGGAGAGAAGCTGAGCCTGGAAAGGAGGGTGTGAACATGTGTTTGTTTCTCACTATCCTACTCTATCTTCAGTAGGCAATAAACTAAATTAATCTCCCTCAAGTTGAGTCTGTTTTGCCTGTGACAGTAATTGGTGAGAGATCTCCCTCACTCAACTCATGAGCTTTTTCCTTTGTCCCCTTGTCCTACTGAGGAGCAGGAGGGAGAGAGTGGCTGGGTGCGCACCTGGCAGCCAGCGAAGGTCAATCCACTGTAATATTGAATAATGAAAGATTAGTTCTTATCAATATTCACATTGATACACATGTATACAAAGTTTGAGCAGATAAAAGCAAAAACAATAACCTACACAATCCGGAGGGTGTTTTTTAAAAAGTAGTGACTAAGAAAATATTACTGAGATAACCAGCTGAAGGATAATTGGTTGAAATTGCTTTCTGGCAGATGCAGTTTTTGGGAATGTCACAGTGAATTTCTTACGTGTAAGCAGAACATAAGGATTGGAACATGCAAGTGTAAATATTGTGATTTCCTACTGCCTTTCTCTGCACGGCATTTGTGAAATCATTATTTGACGATGATGTCCCCATCTGGTGTTTATTCAAGAGAAAAATAAAGAGTATTTTACTGCATTCTGTAGGTAAGTGCGGAATAAATTTCTTAAAGTACAAGCATTTTTAATCTAACAAGCAGAAACTTCACTATGCAATAGCTAGAAGCTAATGTAAGATAAATTCTGAAAATATTGAGGAATACATTTTTTAACCCAGAGTAGCTAACCATTGGAACAGGTGTCCTAATGAGTCAATGAATTCTGCATCATATACAGTCTTTAAATACAGGCTAGACCATTCTGTAAAAAAATCTCTAGCTCAGAAGTTGTAGACTGGGTACATCACTTACCGGTTTAAAGTCTACAGCTGCAAGCAGGTCAAATTATGATGATTCCTTGTAGACTTGACATCTGTGTTAATCCTTAAGAGAGATAGTAAATGTGAGTACTAGGTTGGAAGAGAAATTGTCAAGAAGACCAAGGGAAGTTAGGCATAAGTTTACAGTGAGGTGCTTGCAGAGGTGAAAAAGGTGAACACAGATATTTTTTTTTATAAACAGACGTCTACATCCAAACAAAATGTGTGGATTCTGTGCATGACTAGTGATTTCCTTTTAATGCAACTTATTCTGGGCACTATCTTGCAAGACAAACTAGAAAGATTTTGGCGAAAATCAACAATTCCGTAAGGTGGAGATTCTTTTGTATTGAGGTATTTGAGTTTAATTATGTACATTGCATGTCTGAAAGGTAATTATGAAGTAAAGGAACATTTTAGTAAATAGATACAAATGGCAAGGAAAGTAAAGATGAGGTGATTCAGGGCACTTAACAACCCATTCTTTCTGTGCAATCACCCTCACACAAACCTGCTTTGAAAGTATGATTACTAGCATTTCACCATGTCCAGATTCATACCTTCAATTTTCTCAACTCAAGCAAGATTTACTGGGCAAACAGTCCAAAAAAAGGGTGAAGCCACCTGCTTATCCCCAACCGTATTACATGTATAGTGCCAGATTGTTTGTTATGACTGATACAGTCCCAGATTGTTTATGACTTCCATTTAAGCCATGTACTTCCGTTCAGGTTGAAACTTTCACTGATTTTTGGAGATGTTTACAGAATGCATTGAGTAGCTAAAGAAGAAATTGCTCATAAATGTGTTGAGCTCTGAACAGCTAGCACGGTGTTTCTCCCTGAACTTTTACAGAAGAAGCTTTTATGCGGCAGCAGAAATCAGCAAAATTAATGTGTCTACCATTGGACCTGAAGCAAATTTACAATTAAACAAATAACCGTAATAGACTGTTTTGGCTGGCACCATGCAAATGGTTTCTTGCTTTCCAGTCTACATCTTCCATCAGAGTAACCACATGCTGTTATTATATTAACAATACTGCTTTACTCCAGAAAATAAGAGTGATTAATAACTGATTAACCATTGTTCCATACACTACCATGCTGTTCTTACTCTGCTTCACTATAAATGCTGGCTTTATCACCAACAACTTTGTTTCACTTCCCTCAAAGCTTGTTTTTGCACAGTAGGAATAGCAAGGAAAGCTGCCAGGGTAGGGCCAAACTTTTCGCATGGCACCTGTACACACAAGAACTGCACACCATCAGTCTGTCACAGGGCAAATCAAGTTGATTAGTATGATTCCCCTTTCTTTTAAGGACACGGTGTCTTGTGGAAAAGTGGTATCTGAAGTTTTAGTGAATCTTTCTTTTGACCTCCTGCTATTCATTTTCTAGTCTGACAAACAGAAATGAGAGTTTTTCCTGGTTCATATCAGGGCTGTTCACATTTGGGAGTCATATATAGTGCAAGTTAGTTGGTATCAAGTCCATCTTCAACCAATTCTTGTTCAATTCTTCCCCTTTCTGTCTTTCCCCAGTCATTAGCAGCCTACCTGCTCTAGCCAACTGTGGTTTCTCCTTTTCTCGATGGCATTTACAGGCAGATCATTTTTTCACTCCCATACTGGAATAGAATTTTCTTGGAACACTTTTCCTTTATGAGAATTTAGGATGACAACTCAAATGTTTCTAGAGCCTTTGTTGAATGGATTTTGGATGGTCTCTTAGTAATAGGCAGAGCTGGATACTGATCAGGATGTCTTGCTTTACTAAACTAAGATGCACGGGTGCAGCAACCTCAACCCTTTCTACATTTTCTCCTTGGCTGCAGGGAAAACTCGTTGTAGCAATGTAGATACAAATACAGGCAGAGCCTGGTGTTATTTGATTTAAATATCACTCGATTCTCTCTCTTCTTGTGGGGCGCAGCAGTTCTGCCTCTTAACTAACCTGGAACCAAATCCCCATCCCCACATCCCTTGAAATATAGGGATTACTTTGATGTTTTCCTTGTGCAATAGGTGGAGCAGCAGCCACTGACACCTTCCAATATAATATCCCAATTTCATAGTGTTTACCCTGTAAAGAACATGTGCCAGACAGAATCCTACATCATCATGCAAGCTTTCAGCATTCAAATTGTATATCAGCTGATTTCCAATATCTTTTACCCATAAAAAAAAAAAAAAAAAAAAAAAAAAAAAAAAACCCCAAAACCCAAAAAACCCCCCACAAAATTAGGAAATCTCTTACATATGCATTTATTCTTATTACTGGATGTTGACTATGTGGGAGTCACTGGGGGAAAGTACACCAACACTTATAACATTTAAAAAGATACACTAGGGTTCTCATTGGATGGTTTTATGAAAATATCAAACAGTGAATTAGTTTGCTTCAAATTATTTATTATTTGACTCCTGTTGTACATGAGGATAAAAATACTTTCCAAGTACGAAAAGTGAACAGACCATTTTCATATCAAATCATTCATCTCCATCCACAAAAACAAAAAGTCATTTCCCTAGAAAAGTTGCAAAACAGACCATACAGTCAATCTAGGAAAATTGAGTTTTGCTCATAGGAAAATCTGACCAGCTGGTAAATATGCATTTCTTTGCAACAGCAGCAGAAAGAATGAAATTTCTTCGTGTTTTATACCTGTAAAGCTGTAAAGGTGAGGGTGTTATTCACCTTTAGAAATATGTTCCCTTTCATATCTTAAAATTAAATCGGTTTTCTGTATTTGGAGAACATAAATTTAAGATCCATTGATAACCGGGCTTTTCTGCATTTTGAGGGGTTTCTCTAATCCCTTGTTACTAGATGGAATGACCCAACACAGCATTGCATGTAATTTTTTTCTGATTAACTTATTTGGCTAGCAGTACTGTACATTTTCAGCAGCTACAAGACTATGCTGTACTGTGTCTTTTTGTATCCATGAGCTGGATCTTTCCCAGCTTAGAAGTCTGATTCAAAGAAACTATTAAAATGCACAGGCAGCAGAAACTGCAACCTGCAATATCTTCTGTGCTTCACTATGAAATTGAGCCATGACTTCTGACTCCTATTACTTTGAGTGGGTGGTCATTTGACAAGTTATCTGCAGGGATATTACTAATACACTGATACTTTTATCTGAAGTCCAAGCCTGTCAGTTAGAATGAAATCATTCTGAAGAACAAACACATTTTATGAGGACAGGGAAGACTTATTTTCAAATTAAATTTAGCCTTGTGAAATCCACAGCTCTGGCAAATGTCTCTGATTGGCTGACCTACCTATCGCCAGCAGTTTCTGTAGTGGGTTGAGGAAAACTATTAACAAAACACCTCATTCCCACGAGCATCAAAACATCCCAACTGCCAAAAATAGCCTCACTTTATGACTGTATAACTTGCCAGAGCCTAAATATGTCTGTTAGCCACAACACTGAGAGAAAACAACTGCTTTGGTTTTGTGAGGAGCTGAGTACTCACACTTCCCAATGATATAATAGTTTTAATAGGAAAATCAGGTCTGATATGGCCTGTGGTTGTCTAGGAAGTGCTTCTCCAACCAAGGGCTCAATATCTGCATGTACATTAACTGCAGGGGTACCATTTCACTGAATACAAAAGCCACCATAACTGCTTGCATAAGTGTCAAGGTTTAATGCTGGGCCTGCAATTAAACAAATGACAGATGCTCTGTATTAACCTCTCGCCCTTCCCAGAAGGGGAAAGGAAAGAGAATAAGGGAAGAGAAACTTAGGAGATAGAAAATTAAACTACACAGCTTTAATGAAAGACTAATCATGTAAAAGAAAAAAATAAAATATATACAAATATACAAAAAACCAATATTGTGCCCCCTCTTCCCTCCTAAATAATGCTCACTTCACCACCAAGGCTGCAGGGCAGGCCCTGGGAAAGTCCTGGATTGGGCTCCTAGAGTCAGTGGCAGATGGAAGCTTGATGCATGGATACACAGGTTCAGGAGTGAATGAATCAGGATCAAAGTCAGCTGAACAGATGGACGTAGTGCTTACCCTGGCAGGTTTGAGGTATTTTTATATCAATTTTATTTTTATCAATTTTTTATATCAATTTGCCAGGCTTCCCCATACTTATGTTTCAACCATTGACCCCCATATACCACAAAGGTTTTAACCATTTAGCTTGCTTGATTGAGGTGCATGTTTCACAATTGTGGATAACCTGTGCAATAGTGTCCATGGTTAAGTCCACCCCTCGGTTGCAAGTCCATCAGTATGTTACTTCCCTTGATGACCTGAAGTGTCATGGCCCACCCAGCTAAAAATAGTTCACCTTTATGTTCCCAGTCCAAACCTACTTGGAACACTTTAGCAGCCTGATCCACCTGTTGGTTGTTTCGATGTTCTTCACTGGCCCATGTACTTATAAGTACACGAGACATCTACATGACATACCTTTACAACCAGTTTCTCTAATTGGGCAGAAATGTCTTGCCACAGTTTGGTGAGCCAGATTGGTTTACCTTTACACTGCCATTTGTTTTGCTTCCACTGTTTTAACCACACCCACACAGCATTTGTTGCCACCCATGAGTCAGTATAGAGAGAGTGTCTTGGACGCTTTTCTCATTCAGTAATGTCCAAAGTCAACTGAATGGCTTATACCTCTGCAAATTGACTCGATTCACCTTTTCCTTGAGCTGCCTCTGCAACTCGTCATGTTGGGCTCCATACGACAGCTTTCCACTTCTGGTATTTTCCTACAAGATGGCAGGATCCATCAGTGAACAGAGCATATAATTTCTATCCTCTGGTGTTTAATCATGTGGTAGGGCTTCTTCAGCCTGTGTCACCACCTCTTGTGACGGCATTCAAAAGTGTTTGCTTTCTGGCCAGTCTGTGATCACTTCTACAATTCCTGGACAATCTAGGTTTCCTATTTGAGCCTGCTGTGAGATTAATGTGATCCATTTACTCCATGTAGCATCAGTGGCATGATAAGCAGAAGAAACTTCACCCTTGACGATCCAGCCCAGTACTGGTAATCGGAGTGCCAGGAGGAGCTGCACTTCAGTACCAGTCACTTCTGAAGCATCTCTAACTTCTTCATATGCTGCCAATAACTCCTTCTTGGAGTATAGTTGGCCTCGGAGACTTTGTAGCTTCAACTCTAGAATCCTAGGAGTCAACTTTGGGACTCCCTTGGTGCTTTCTGCCAGAGGCTTCAGGTAGGACCATTGTCCCCAGTTGCAGTGTGGAGCACATTTTTAATGCCTCATCTTGTTCAGACTTGTCCAAAGGCTATTGCATGCACACTCCCTCGTTTAATTTGTTCAAAGGCTGTTCATTGTTCAGAGCCACATTTAAAATCATTATTCTTTTGGGTCACCTCATAGAGAGGTTTTACAATCTGACTGTAACCAAGAATATGAATTCTTCAGAAACTTACTGCACCTAAAAAGGCTTGAGTTTCCTTTTTGTCAGTTGGTGGGGACATAGCTGTTATTCTGTTAATCGTGTCCATTGGGATCTGGCAATGCCCATCTTGCCACTTAATTCCCAAGAACTGGATCTCTCATGCAGGTCCCTTGACCTTGTTTCTTTTAATGGTAAACCTGGCTTTCAAAAGAATTTGGAGTATCTTATTATCTTTCTCAAAGACTTCTGACGTCTTCATATCACAATGATACCATTAATGTACTGCAGATCTTGAAGAGCTCTGCTCTTCTCCAGTGCAGTCTGGCTCAGTTCATGGCAGATAGTTGAGCTGTACATCCATCCCTGGGACAGTCGATTCAGGTGTACTGGACACCCCTCCAGGTGATAGCAGACTGTGGCTTACACATGGTAGACTTTTTCTAAAAAATATATCTTCCCATTATGAATATAATCAGGCCTTAGTACAAGATTGCAAAATGCACTGTTCTCACCCTGTTTCTTCAAATGGATTTTACCAGAAATAGCTGGAAAAAAATTGATATTTTCAAGAAAACTTCAGTACTAAATGAGCATCTTTCTTTCACAAAGAATTTCCAAGCAGCTACCAACTTTAGCTAGTCATCTTTGCAAAATTATTACAAAATCCCAAACCCTCCTTGAAACCTGCACATAAACCTTTTTTTTGTTCTCTAGTCTTCTGAATGAAAGTAGCCTTGCCTGTGTTCTGTTCACTCTATGTGGTTGACTGAATCAAACCTGGAGTAAGAATGCCAAATTATGGTGCTAAACCACATGAGAAGAGCTCCAGCTAATCTCCCTGATAGATGATTTTTCAAGTTCCTGTCCTGTATGGGGCAGCACTATGCATTATTCTGTCTAACCCACTTTATACTTGACTACCTCTAGCCTGTTTCCATAAAACTGAAATATTATGCACCATACTGTATTGAATGCACACTTATGACTATACTTGAGAGAATGAAATGGGTAGACAGTCTAGCCAGGATATAGTGATCTATACTACCATAATGGAGAAAACAGATCAGTGTTGTAGACAAATCTGAGGCATTTCTGTCATTGAGAGAAGTGGTTTTCATGGGCATTGACTGATGTATCTGTCTCTGTACCTATCTGTATTTCACAGAATCACACAGAATCACAAAATGTTAGGAGGTGGAAAGGACCTCAAAAGATCATCTAGTCCAATCCCCCTGCCAGAGCAGGACAACCTAGAGCAGGTCACACAGGAATGCATCCAGTCACATTTTGAATGTCTCCAGAGAAGGAGACTCCACAACCTCTCTGGGCAGCCTGTTCCAGTGCCCTGTTGCTCTTACAGTCAAAAAGTTCTTCCTTATGTTCATCCGGAAACTCCTATGTTCCAACTTGCACCCGTTCCCCCTTGTCCTATCACTAGACATCACTGACAAGAGCCTGTCTCCATCCCCCTGACCCTCACCCTTTACATATTTATAAACATTAATGAGGTCACACATTTCCTTCATTGGCTTCATAAAGGAAGCGTCAGCTCCTTCCCCTCCTTTCCAATGAGTGTGATCTGATCTTTGTATCTAGGTCTGTCATAAACTTCATTTGTGATCTTCCTAGTCTTTGTCTTCCTTGAAAAATGGACATCGCACATCCTATTTCATGGGAGCTTTGTGCAAGTGCAGATTTAAAGCAAAAAATATAAATAAATACATAAATAAAAACAACAAAACATGCAACAGAGACTTCACAGTTCTGGGAAGGCGCTAAAATGATCTAAACTATTGTTGCATTCTCCCAGGCTTAAACTATTGGAGAATCACTGTTGTCACAACTCCAGCAAACAGGGAAGTCTGGGGTAGGTTGTGCAATACCCTTTGCACTGCACTGTCATTTCCAGCAGTGCTCACAACTCTTATTCCTTCATTCCCAATTGCAGACAGTGCCCTGCCTCCTGTAAGGTGGTACCTGACCCTTTTCAGGGTTACTGTACTTGTTGGGAAGAACATGTATCTCATGGAAATTGGACAAATTATCTGCACCAGAAGAATCCTCACCCATGCTAGTTTGTAGGTTTTTACAACATTATCAAGCATGAAGAACTCAAAAAAAAATATGAAAATCTCACAGCTTTGATAACAAATCTGGCCTCATTGGAATCAATTATTATTTATTATAGAGGTGAAAAGTTAAAGGTGGGGAAATAGCACAGATAGCCACATAGAAGTCATACTCTTCTTCCTTCCTATAAAACATAGTCTTGACAAAATGGTTTTCTTTACAAATAGAATAATTTAGTCTTAATAGCACCTACCAATGAGTAGAACTGACTCCTTCAAACAGAAAGGAAGCATTTGCCAGCACAGATGAATTCTTTCTAATCCTGTTGATGATGCAACTGTATTAGTTCAAGACTAGACTGTCAACTTAAATTAGGGGCCAGAGTAGTGAAAATTAAAAAGATACTGGCACATACTGCACAGTTTGGCCCAAATATGTGACATACAAGCCAGGATGCGTAGTACATGAAAGATTCAAAAATTAAAATCTTCATCCTAAAGTTGCACAGGGACACGTTCTCACAGGGTTAAGCTGCATGACACCCATTAAAGTAAACAGAAGTTTAAAGCTTAAATCTTCTGTCTCACTTTCAATACTTTCCTCATCGTAGCATATACAGAGCATGAAATAATCACATTTTCCCCTTAAGATCTGCAGTTAACAAAATGAAAGGTTAATTCATTTGGCTTATTATGCACCACTTGACTCAGCTTCTTAATATCATACAAGCAATAAGAAACTGAATAAAGGAGTTATTTTCTTAATTTTGGAGGCGTTTACTCCTGGATTTTGTCTGTTAAAAATGGAAAGTGGGGAGGAATATAACTGAGCATCCCATTTAGTATCATTTTGTTGCTGTTGCATTTGTCTCCCTTTCTCAACAATTGTCATAAATATTCTGGACTAAGGGAGATGCAGGTTAGGGAGAGAGAGTGATGCTAACCCACAAGTTACTTCTGTCATAAAAGGCAATTGTAAGAATGTTCAAAATCTCTGAGACTGGGTGAGGTTGCCTTGGCTTTTGTTCTATTCACGTTAAAGAATTACAGACAAGTCTCACTAAAGTTGCATGAGCATTTCTTCTTGCTCAGTAAAATGCTATCTTGAGGAAATAGTAGGTATTTCCCACTGTATCTTTTTATCTATATCACTGTCTGCTGGGCCAGATTGTGAACTGTAAGCTACAGTCTTTTATTAGTAGACTGTTTGAGAGAAGGGACTGATCTTTTTGTGCATGTGTGTGATGAGGGTATTTCTGGCTTTATACTAATTTCCACAGTGGAGTTTATACCCTAGACAGGCTCCTGGCATATGCTAGCAGAATGAATAAATAGCTGTCTGGATCTGCTTGTCCCCTTTGAGGCTGCATTTTGAGGAAAGAGGGTTCTGAAGCCTGCACTGTGCATCATTCATGTAGTATATGTGAGGGTGCAAAAAGGCTGAGCACAAAGACAATTTTTGCCCTCTCTGTTGCTGTTTTCTTGTTCCAAGCAAGCAATACTTATAAAATACGCTTTATTACTGATGCTCACAAATGTTAGGAACATTGGATTTTCTTTTCCTCTTTATTAATCAAATTAAAGCAAATTATTTTCAGGTCTATAACATTTAGATATTATTGTCTGAATACCATTTTTGATGGCTTCAAACCCATAGCAGAGGAGTTGGACTAGATGACCTCTAAGGTCCCTTCCAACTCAAGTGATTCTGTGATTCTGTGGTTTACCCTTCTGTGGTTTTTCCTCTGTATTTCCTTTTCCACAACTTCACTCCATAGCTCTCCTTTTATTAGCTGACATTGTCCAGTCTTCTGAATGTTTACCGAAGTACTTCTTAACTTCACTAGTATAGGATGTCTTTTGTCTAAAGTGATCACCATATCGTGATTTCAGTGACTTACTGTTTGCATACTTTCCACATATTCTTGAGGAGCTGTTTCACTTTATGACGATAAAAGGGTTAACCTTCAGTCCAATATCTGCTCCTGAAGCTGCTGACACAGGGTGTGCTTATGCCTCTGAGAACAATGTGATACGTTGCTAATTTTTCTTCAAATCTTCCATCTGAAGAAACTCAGCTTTCTAATACAGCTGCAAACCCTTCTGGTTTTATTCCTGATTTTCATCTTCAAGCAGGAAATTCTACATGTTGTATAGCATAAAAATAATTATGCATAGAGCCAGCAAAGACACTGAAGTGTTACATTTTCATTATGCATTTTTCTTCATTTCCAGACACAGCCTTAAAATCTGTTACACCATATGCTGAATTTTTTAAGTATTTTGCCTGGGCAGCACTAAGACTTCATGTATGCGCCTATAAATATGCTAGGACTCAAATCTAGACCTGACTTAGACACATTTGCATTGTCTCTGAAGAAATGGGTTTCCCATAGCTAAATAATTACATTCTGTAAAATAAAATTAGCCATTCAGTATTATGACTGTGACAATGAGAGGTCATCAGCACACTTGAGTACAAATTAAGACAGGGAAGCTTACTGAGTCAATTCAGCAGCCGCAAGCAAGCAGAGTTAAAAACTAAATGAGTGGCAAATTATTATATTCACATTAAAGACATCATAAGGCACTAACATTTCCCTCACAATTTGTTCTAGAAGATTATTAATCTGCTTTAATAAGAATGCACTTTATTAATTCAATTAGTAATACATACCATGAAAGTTCATGTACACATAATATAGGCTTCTTACTGATATAGTGGATCTGGGAATTGTTTCTACTAGGCCAAAATTCAGATTATCCAGTCATACATCTCCATCTTTGACTAAAGTTGCTTGATTGAACAGATGGAATAATTTCATTGCTACCAAGAGAGGTCTATCCCCCATCCTACTTCAATTGTCTAGTCCTTTCCTGACTGTACAGTCTCCCCTTCCGTCCTGCATCTGTGCTTGAACTCACTTCATCCTGTGATGACAGTATAATTCCCCACCTAACAAAAAATAAACTGGAATAAAAATTGAAATGTTTTGCTGGGATAATGAAATCTATCTGTTTTGTGAAGGTGATGTATGCCAAAGTGCGCAGCAGTGAGAGTAGAAAGATAAAAACATCATCCTTCTCCTCCTCACCGAATTGCTAAATTTGTTCAGTTGCTTTTTGATATCACAAAATCCTAAGAACGGTTTGAAGTCATTCAGAGAACGAAAATTAGATCTCCGGGTCCTTGACGCAGCCAATACAGAGAGATGCAGCATGTGTACATAGTCAGAGTGTGATCTGGATCAGACTGCTTCTGATCTGTGCAATATTGGCATATGTTTTCTGTCCAGCATAGCAATATGGACATTCGAACTGCTAAGGCAATTAAGAAATCCAGTGCAGATAGTTAGAATGTAATTTGTATATGTGTGATAAATGCCGTTAGGCTGCTTCTGCAAATTTCAGGTACTTCACTGAACTATTCAGTGAGTGAGTCATGAAGGTTGATGATTGTGTAATACGGAAAAGACAAATATGGAAGGCTAGAAAAAGTTATCCCAAATAACAAAAGGAAAAGGCTGTGGAAAGTTTAAGAATTGCAATTTGATTTGTTCTGTTGTTTTTAATGATTGTGATGAACTCATGATTTAGTGTCACCAGCTCTTTCTATACAGATATATGGCCATACATGTGTACACCGTGTGTTGGCTCATCTTCAGCTACCCGCCAATGTTAAATTATGTAAAACCCATAAGAAATTGGATATCATTTAGTTGTTCATATCAGTTTTCATAGAGACAATTGAGTATTTCTAAGGCTGAAAATGAAATTCCGTGTTTCTTTCTTCAGCAGCAGGTTTAAGCAATATATGCTCTCAGCCCTTCCTTCCTGTCTCCACACCACCACACCCATTGTGCCAGCACAGATGTTTGTGCAGCCTGCGGTGAAAACGGGAACAATCTCAGAAACCTTGGGGCAGCAAGACAAATCAAAATCAAAAGGAAGCTTATAGCAATGTGTGAATTAAGATGTATGAGAGACTGACCTTGCACTGGGACATCTATGAGGTATATGAAGGCTTTATTAAACTGACCCTAGAGGATCTGAGGTCTGGACAAGATTTTTTGGTTTATTCTGAAATTTCAAAACACGTCTCAAGATTATTTGTCTAATTCAAAAACTCTTTTTTATCTAGTGAACTTACTTTTAGCCATTTGCTGCTTGCAAGACTCTATAGAATAATCCTAAACTTATTTGAAAATAAAGCTTCTTGAGGAGTCTAGACAGATCCTTAAGTACCAACTGTTCCATTCTTCTTTTGCTTTTCTCTCAGGAAGCCATTTGAATTGTAGCTAGATATGTTTATGTATATATGTGTGCGTGTGTGTGTGTGTGTGTGTATACATATGTATGTATAGGTATAGGTAAAGTGGCTTACAACATTACTGCAAGCCACTTTTTTTTCTGTCAGGTAATCAGTTTGTCTTTTATGTTTATGTTTTTGCTGCCTAGGGGAGAGCAAAACATGACAACTTTATTAAATACAACATCCATTTTATTAAACACTTTTTTATTCAAAGTATTTTATACTTCGACAGAGCTGAACACTCAGTTTCTGTAAAGACCCACAGACATTAATGTCCCACCTATCTGATTTGGCAGTTTCTCCACAGTGCCTCAGTTTCTCCTTTTTTGAGAACAAGGCATTTTGTCACACTTTAGTCCCAGACCAAATGTTGCCCATTTATAAATACATAATTTTGGAACACTTCATTGTCCAGATGCATTGCATATGGGAGGCTGGGTATCTGGTTTCCATTCCAGGGATTGGGCAGTAAAATGCATAACATTTAGGTGCTTTGAGTTTTTGGCTAATTTCAAGCCTGTGAGTAATGGCTGGGACTATTCATACCCTTGACGCTAGGCTCAGGAGATTTACTACAATGTAGCACAGTGGTCTCTGACTCAGAGGTTTTAGTCACAAACTCTCATTTTTCTTCACCTCATATTCTCATACATGGAGTTTTCTGTGAAAAATAATTCTGGAGTAATTATTTTTCTCCTTAAACCTTACATTCATGACACAACTTACTTACTATTTTACCCTGATAGTTTTGTCTTCAAATCACACAGCTAAAATAAAATAATTTTGGAAGGCTGCATTTCTTTAACATCTTTCCTCAGACCATCTCAAAATGCTTTATGAAAAATAACCAAGCTTTTCAGTATGACAAAGGCACTTGACTACTTAAAGGGAAATCGATTCTGACACAGTCCAAGTCTTTCTTCCCAGCTCAGAATTCTCGTCCCGATTCATTCTTCCTCTCTCCTTCTCCTCCTATGCTAACAAAACTTCAACCACCTTTAATTCATATCTCTCTTTAACAGCTGTATCTAACAGTACAATATTTCTTCTAAAGGCTTTATTATACCATACTTCACATAGCTATCAAAACCCATTTTCTTTCTGAAGTCCTTATTTTTTTCATACCTCTTTATCTTTCCGGTCACCTACTACCTATTCAATTTACACATTGTCATTCATTGACTGAGTCTTATTTCTGCAGTATCTTTTCCCTTCTTCCTTCTTTTAATGAGCTCCATTTCAGTTCCACCCCTTTTCACCACTCTTTTAACTTTTTTCTTAATTCCTTATTCTTTGGATTTCAAACCTGACTCTTCCTTTGCATGTATTTCCTTTTTGCTTGAATCAAAAATCCGAAAATCAACTTGACTTGCTTTGAAGCAAACTTCTTTATACTTTCCATACAATTCTTCTTTTCACTAATTAGTTCTACTTTTAGTTAAGAGAGTATCTCTTATCCTTGAACTTCTAAAGGAAAACAAATCCTCCTTTTTCCACCTGTTGAGTTTGAGTTGGACGGGAGACATCTGGAGGACATCTCAAAAGCAGATAAGGTACGGAATTGAATAAAAAGGGAGAATGTCTTTGTCTGTTTTTTCACTGAATAAATTCTATATCATAACACCATAACTTAAAAGACTTCAGCACAGGAGCTCTCATTGCCATTCTGTGTGTACCTTGCTGGGAAAAAATCAACAACGAAGATATGCACTGATGCTGATTTGAGACAATAGTGTCCTAGTTTTTCACTCATTTAGTACTAAGTAATGATGAATACAGTACAGCTGAAAGACATGGAGGTTCTGTCAGAGCTAGTGAGAAATGCTTTACACTCTCTTTACAAAAAGGGTTAAATAGCTGCCAAAGGCATGTTTTAGTAGCCATACTACTTTTAAAACACTACCAGATATCACAATATTTGCTTTCTTCAGAAGCAAGATTGCAGGCTTGAGTCACTCCTTCAGCTACTGTCCCTTCTCCGTTCTCTTCACTGTCCTCTCAGATCTCAGCTACCTCATTGCAACTTTCAGCATTTACTGATAATGGCAGTGAGAAGCATTGAAGTCTTTTAATATTATTGTTTGTGTTAGTAGTAATATTGTAGTCTGAGATTCTCTTATTCCACTAATTAATTTTCCAACTAATTAATTCACTAATTTTAGAAATTACAACAGTAAGAAATGGGATATTTTAAAAAAGGCATATTAGAAAATTGAAGATTTAAAAATATTGAATCAAGAAGTTACTTGCTTTCAAGACCCAAAAGCGTATTACATGTCAGTGGAATACTAACAGTATGTTGTTGCTCTTACTAGCATTAAAGATTTGTTGTGTCTTCCTTTCTTGGGCATAAAAAATCAAGTATCTATGAAAGCAGCTGAAGGTACAGAAGACTAGTAAAGTTCTAAATTTTAACGAGACCATGATCATTCTGAAGAGTTCTCTGTCTTGTTAGAGAACAAAAATACAGCAATCTCCCCTTTTAAAAACTCCTGAACATGACATTTTACCAGCACACGTGAAACATGAGCACCATCCAGTGGCAAAGAAAGGAAATCACATATTTCTGATTTCCTCAAGCCACAAAATATAAGCATTTAAGTGTTTATATTAAATTTCCTGCATTTTTAAAAACTGGCATAACTATATTTCTGTTAACTTCTCAAAGTTGTTGTAGCAGTAGGAAGCTTTTTTTGAGTACGCTGCATCTCAGCTGAACAGTGCATGAGTCTTTCATGGTGGTCAATAGTTAAATATTTTCAGAGTATCTAAACCCCTTTTGTAAACACACCCTTCTTTTCTCTGCTGCTGCTGTCACAAATAACTGTTTCCTTCCTAATGTGACAAAAACACTGTTCCCCTTATGCCCGAATGAAGAGTCATCAGCTAACACGAATCTGCTGCTCCCTGAGAACAGGGTTATGATTGTTCAACCTTTTTTCTGTTGTTTTTTTTTATTTTTCATTCTCTTTTTTGTTTTCTCTTCCCTGCATGACACTCTGTAAAGTATCAATAAAATTCTAATACACCAGAAAAGACTAAAAAACGGGCAACAAGACTGTGTAATCTGTCTTGCACTTCACTGAATTTGAGAATCTCTGTTGCAGAGTATAGAGGTCATTGGCCTTCATTTCTGCCATACTGATGATGACTGATTCTGATATCTTCTTTGGGGAAATCAGATCTCATAAAACATATTGGTGTCAGAAACCTTAGGCCTTCTGCAATAAATTATACTGGAAAGGTATTTCCACTTTCCACATGGATGATTTTGTTCTTAAGCTATTTTCTGTTGTGTAAGACACAAATAGGATTTTCTTTAATTTTAAGCATGACTGCCTTTTGCAATGATAATTTCTTTTTTAAAAAAAGGCAAATTAATTGTGGTTATGACTGATATGACACACAGCCATTCTGTATTTCACACAGCTAAATATCTGAAACCTCTCCCTCCTGCCCTCTACTTCTACTTCCTTTTATCCATAAGGACAGCAAGTGGCAACTTGCTCCCAAAATTGAAGTATGAAAGCCAGTGTGAATACCCTTGATTTTAACAGTAATTGTACAATTTCATACTTTGCCTCAGCAATTATTTCATTAATATCCAAGGACTTGGATGTTACACTTTATAATAATGATTTTTAATGTTCTTAAACCTCCACATCTCCCTGTGTTTTGGACTAGTCCTGCTTCTTTAGGCAGAACAGACAGTGCCTTCATTTCTAGCCCACCAGAATAAAACAGGCTCAAGAAACTTCTGCACTCCAGGGTGTTCAGTTATGGTTGAGATCAAACTATGAATCAAACATCCAGCAAGTAGACAGGACATACATTCTGGGCTTTCTCAAGCCTCAAAAATTTCATGAAGCTGAGGTGAGACATGCTAGTTGAGACTATTAGGAAGCAACTGATCAAGATGCAGTGGTTTAAATGATTGGAAAATCTAAACCCTCATTAAGCGTGTTCAAGGAGACAGGCAAAAGGGCAGAAAGAAGATGCATTTCCCAGCAGAATAATCTTCAGCAGTCTGTTTAAGCAGCATTAGTCTACTTTGTGATGCCTCAAAACAGAAGTAGCTACTGCACTTTGATAGCAAGATCTTGCTCACACTCTTTTTAATAGGTCTTGTGGAGCAGCATACATTTGGCCATCACTCCACATTTAAAACTAGGGTCTGTATCACTAAAAGCACGTCACCAGAAGCAAAAATTCTCCAACAGACTTCTGTACTCTGTGGACTTGACACAGAGGGGATGCATGACAACTACCCTGAGCAGTCATCTACTTTAGAAGCCTGATGTGGTATGATGGTGGAAAGCTGCTGCTCTTCTGCCACAGCAGGAGTATTTTGTACATGCTTCCTCTGTGCCTCTAACACACTGATACACATAGTAATAATGCCAATTGATCAGTTACGTACACACAACCTGCTTAAATTGCACCAGCTCTCTCCCCTATGTTCTAATATATGCATTTTAGAGGACTACTATAAATTGTATGTGTACGTGTTCTAACAAATGTAAGGTAAGCCTGGCAATTAAATATAGCTTTTTCTTAACCAATGCTACTAGTTCAACTTCCTCATGACTGGAAATAACTTCAAAAGCTCCCAGGTTAGAAATGGAAAATTATCTGAGATAATCCTCCAAAAGACTAAAGTTATCCCTAAAGAATTTTATCAGGTTGCTAAAATACTGATTTGTTTAAGATTTTGCTCCTTTCCATTTGTTTGGGATAGCTTTTCAACATTGACATGCTCAAAGCTGCATTCTTGAAGCAAACAGCTACAGCATGTGATAGAACAAACACCATTGTTCCCCACATGGACAAGCAGAAGGCACTTACCTCATGGGCCACCAGCATCCAAAATCAGCTTTTAGAACTTTCCTTCCCATAAAGGGCAAGAGGTGGGCAATGAATGATAGAGCTATGTAAGACATCTGTTTTAGGTTTTGGCCCCTGAAGCAAAAACTGGAGCAATGAAGAGTAGGACAGTGAGACATTCTTATCTGGTTATGATTCCGAGACTTGCATTTACCTCAAATGAATTAATCTGGTTCTTTGATGTTGGGACAATGTAACTAGGTTCAGCCCTTTGTTTATTAGAGGTAGCAAAGTCAGAATTTATGCCTAACTTGAAAGCTCTTTAATGGTAAGCAGTATGTCACGTACTAGCTTCCACTGTATCATGCCAGTTTACAGCACTACGTCAACTACTGTATTCAAAGTCCTTGTCCAATAGTTTATTAAGATGACTGATTTAGCACCTCTTATTTTCAGGTTCTTTTATCACATCTATTCAGATGGTAAATGTTATTCTTTCAGATAGTCCAGCTGAGGTGAAAAGAAGGCTGTGTTATTGTTGTGGTTTAACCACAGCTGCTCGCTCACCCTCCACACAGGGGGATGGGAGAGAGAATTGGAAGAGTAAGTGATAAACCTCAGTTTATATGTAAGTTTCAAGTGCACAGTTATAATAAGGGCATTAGGAAATAATAGAGAAATACCTTGTCAATGTCTTTATTCATAGGTTAAAATGTAATGCCATACAGTTCTTAACAATTACTGACTGAAAAAAATTATCTGCATGAAGCAGAAGCAAAACTGAAGAAGACTAATTAAAAAAAGCCATCTTGCTTCAACTTTTGAAATGATTACATACAGAATAATATACATATTTACATTACAAGTATATTATATAAATATAATATATATGTAATCTTGTAACCACAATAAATATCAAGAAGGTCTTTTTTAGGCACACAGCATAGAAAAAAATGCAGAATCTGCACAATCCTTAAGATTCCTGGAGTGACTCACTCTTACATTGTTTTCACACTGAAAAAGCAAATATTTTACACAAAATATACAGCCACAGTTTATGCAGTCCCCAGTGAACAGGGAATTTTTCCTCGCCTTCCTTTAAGTCTACCCCTTAATTTTCTAATACTATTGCTCTATACAGCTATTACATAAGAAAATAGTTTGCAGGTTTGTTTTTCACTCAGCTAATAGCCTAAGTAATTATCAGTGCTAACAAAATAAGTACAGCATATCTACATAAGGTATATACAAGTGTTTGCACAAACACAGGTTTGGTGAACTACTTCTGAGCTCACTTTTAATACTGGGGAGTTAACCTGAAAGCAGAAAAAAAAGGATTTTCAGTGATATTAGCCTGGAAATATTTTATCATTTGAGTGAGACCTGGGCTTGAGAGATAGAAAGCTTTAAATTTCAAAATTAATTTAAAAATCAAATTCTTGGCTATGCTGACAGATGTAGGCTGCCATTGATTTTGAATACATTCTCTTAGTGCAAATGAAAACCTAGAGAATTAATCTAAAGAAAGTTTTCTCAACCTGTGCGTACAGTCCTGACATTTTAAAGACTGTCGCTATGGAGCACCTGAGATTGCACCCTAGTAAGTGAAGCTGATCACTTCTCATAGAAGAGCTATGATCAGTGAGACAGGAGAAACAAACAGCATTTTTTTTTCTGCAGTTACAAATCAGATTCCGGCATAACAGGCATATCTGCCATCAGGTACCCAATACCGTAACGTCCATTTGGAGCAGTGTCCAGAGTTGGTGAGCCAGTCTGTTTTCGATATATGTTTTTGCCAAAATTTGGAGATGGCACTTCACTTGGACTCTTCCCATGAATCAGACTTGTATTATCTCCCTCCAGATTAACAGGTTCCTTTATTATCCGACCTCTTTTGTAGGATACAGATGCCAAACTACCAGAGCTGTCATCAATAAGGTTGCAACGGCGGACCATGAAGACTATTGGGACTGGCAGTATAGCCAACACCATCAGTGATATACAGACAATCATTCCCCATGTTGGATAGCTGTGGAACTCTTCTGTAGCCTGAGCAACCCAACAGAAAAAATATTAATACTTTACTTAAAAAAGAGCAAACCTGCAGTCCTCACCAAGGCCCGCAGTTTTCAAACACATACTCATCTATTTGTCACCTTGTACCCGCAGTGTGCACATCACTACAGATCTCAAATGTGAACAGCCATGGAGATGCAGAATCACTATTTTTCTGCCAGTGAAAGATAGCAAATCTAGGACCAAAACACTGCCCCACAATTTCCGAGATGCTCAGGACACTCTAGTAGAACCCAAACAAAGATTTTCGCATTAGGCCTCTGCTACATTTGTCTATAGTCACTCCTTGACCCTTTACAGCATGTTCAGAACAGACAAGTGTGCAGTGGTATCTGTAATTGTGCCTGAAAAATAAGTCCTTGTTCTGCAGGCTAACAGCTGGTCTACACAGCGACAGTCTGAGACTACCCTGTAGAATTGTTCCACTTTGTCATATAAATTATATTGACACTGGGGCAGTGACTACACCCCACACCTCTACTGCACTCACAAATGCACTGACTCAGTTTGCAGAGCAGCTCAATTAACATTTCAGTTTACACCCAGAAAGGAACATTCTCATTGGTATTCTTAGGTATTTCTCTTTCTGTCTTTTGAGGGCAGGAATCTAATATAGCAAGAGTGTTTTGCTGAGAATCCTGAGAAAGTAATAGGGATTGTGTGATTGGAGGAAGGCATCTACCTACAGTAAAGCCAACCTCTTGTATTTACACTTTATCTGTCTTCGCTATTAATATTTTTTTGCTGGTTAATTTGGGCAATTATCCATTCAGAAGGGTCCCCGAGATTAATTTCTATGACACTTCATTCTCCTTGGATTTTGTGTGACAAGTCTGTAGAAACAGCTGAGGGCTGAAGAGTCTACAAGCTAGCAGAACACAGAGTAGTTACATTGACTGAATCTCTTTTTGGAGCCAACACGCAGCACTGATTCTGCCATTCACACAGACAAGTTTTTTACAAATTAAACATTCTTATTAGAGACAGTTTTTAATGTATCTGTTACTTACAAAGTAATATGTGTTCCCGAAGGGGAAAATTTATGACATGGTTAATCTCAATATTTAGTTCTACACTGAAAATTGATGTGATAGCTGAAATTATTTATTCAGTGTTATCAGCCAACTATTTTCTGCAGTAAAATAAAATTTAATGAAAGTAAACAAACTCCCCCACCTTTAAGAACTTCTTCAAAATACATCAACAAACTAAAACTCAGAAAAAGGGTAAAACGTTCATGTCAAGCAGCTATATTTTAAAGCAGAACTACTCTAAAAGAATGTTTGTTTTTACATTAATGTTACTTGAAATAAAAAAGCCTATGTCATTATTTATATTGATTTTGAATTTGTAATTGCAAATTTTCCTCTTTTCATGTACTTCTGAAGTTCAGGGTGTTTCAAAAAGATGGACCCAATTTCAATTGAAGGTCCATTTCAAATGGGTCCACCTTTGAAACATCCTGTACTTCAGATATGATCATATTCTGTGATGACATCTGTTATATACATACCGTATCTTCAATCCAAGCGTTGTAGCCAGGAGGACTTAAACCCATTTGGACAATGCTAGCTACCAGCAAACATAACAATACTAAAGGCGAAACATACTTCCACATGTAGTAATAATACTGACTTGGAGAAAACCCAAGCATATCCTTCAGATCTTCCACAAATCTGTGAAGGGAATAAAAGGTTATTGTTAGTGTGTACACTGAGATTTCAAGTACTATAATTGACACATAGGAACTAATTTGAGGGAACAGACATGGTGAAAAAATGGCTGTATAGAAATGGCTGCAGTTTATATTACTTGATGGGCTGAAAAACAGAGCTTGTATTACTAGTTCAGAACAGATGAACAGAAGGAAAAACTACAGAGCGCAGTGACTTAGTAAACTGCTTGCTGGACTGCGCTGGGAAGACATTTAAACTCACCTTTCCTTTATAAGATTTTTTTTTTTCATCTTCTATTGTCTACCGAGTTGTTTACTGAGGCATGTGTCATCACTTTTAAGGACATATAAAACCAACACATCTTACAGATTCTGCAAAATTAATTTCGAACCCACATGTGTGCTACAGTGTAAAAAATAACTTTACACATAAGCTGTGGTTTGCGTCATATAAGCCGCTGAAATAAAACTTTGTGAAGTTTTAGATCTGCTTCCTTGTGCCTCAAAATTGCAAGTTACGATCTGAACAAAACTCCTATTTTTGTATTCTTGACGGAGAAGAACATGGTTCCAGAGCCAGTAGAAAAGGAGAGAATATTTTTAGAGTTAATTCCTTTGGGCTGTGTACAAGCACTGACTCTGTTTTAGCTCCCTTGTGGTCCCTCTTCCTTCTGAAATGTGCATTTGAAAAAAGCTCTTATAGCAATAAACGTGTTTTCAAAGTACTTACACATGTGAAGCTATTGTCATATAAACTCTCAAAAATTTTTTTGAACTGCATAGATTAGAATATTCTACCCTTTGTTTATACTGTAATGAAACACACTGTTAAAAAGAAGGTATTTACAAATGGTTTGTGCCCTCTATAGACAGCCTTTCCTTTCTGGGATCTCCAGTTCTTCATCTAATTAAACATAACTGTTATCTTCACATTAGAGGCTTTCATCACCTCCATCCTAATTATCCTCTTTTAAAAGCTACAAAGCTCCTTTAGCACTGATTCCAGTGTTTATCGCTCACTTACATTTTCAAACAGGTATCTTCAGAATTATTGTCCCTCAGCTATGGGTGATGTATCCAATAAACACCTCTGATTTTATTTCAGTAAATGCTTTGTTTGCTGTGAGGTCTACACAAATTTTGATAGCAGCTGCTTTGCAAGGCCAGGGCTCATTATGTTAACTAATAATATTTTATACTTTCTTGGCTACAGGGATCCACGTGTTGCCTTTTTTCTATCTTTTGGCTGTAATCCATTTGGATGCACACGTTCACTTCAAAAAAGACATTGAGGTGCTGAAACATATCCAGAGAAAGGCAACAAAGCTGGTAAAGGGACTGGAAAACATCAGGAACGACTGAGGGAGCTGGGGTTGTTCAGTCTAGAGAAGAGGAGGCTCAGGGGGGACCTCATCACTCTCTACGATTAACTAAAAGGAGGCTGGAGTGAGGCAGGGGTCGGTCTCTTCTGCCGTGCCCATAGTGAAAGGACAAGAGGAAATTGCCTTAAACTGCAGCAGGGGGATTCAGATTGGACAGCAGGAAAAATTTTTTCACTGTAAGGGTGATTGGGTATTGGAATAGGTTGCTAAGGGAGGTGGTGGAGACACCGTCCCTAGAGGTGTTCAAAATGCATCTGGATGTGGCTCTGAGTGATACGGCTTAGTGGTGATGTAGGTAGATGGCTGGACTGGATGATCTTTAAGGTCTCTTCCAAGCTTAATGATTATGTGATTCTATGTTGGGGTTTTTTTCCACTATGTGTCTAACAAGAAATATACATGGATCTTAATCTACATGTATGATCCTTTGGTGCTACCACAATCAATGACAAGCCAAGGTTGTTGATCCTGACAGTTTTTGCAAAGAAGAATGCTAGGTTCCTAAAGAGATATGCATCAGAAGAAATATTAGGAATACTCCAGAGAAAAGTTCAGGTGACCATTACGAATGACAAATCTGGATGATAGTTTTCCACTACATCATGTCAGAACCCCTTCTGAAATCATCGATCAATTGCACTCTGATTCAGAAGCAAAGTATTGCCATGTTTTATCTATGCCTAAACACCAACTTCCTCACAGGTAAGGTTCTGACTTTTGGCACGTCTACCTCCCTTCACAGTGCAACTTTACCTGACTGGACATTACCAACCTTATACCTAGGTCATCTGTTTCATCTTTTGTTTGCATGTGTAAAAAGATCTACATGGCGTTTTGATGTCTATGTGATCAATTACAGGATTATACATGCAGTCCAAGTAGGAATTCTTCCCTAATGAGTAAGCAGATTGGGCACAACTTGTGCAGACTAGAAAATGTCTGGAAACCATAAAATTAAATTTTCTTATTATACTTTTTATTATTATTATTTTATTATTTCATTATGTTGAGGGACTGGCTGATTATTCAGATCGAACAAGTGAAAAGTCAAATAAAAAAATCATCCATTCTGTCACCCTTTGTACATGCAAATCACAGATGTTTAAATTACTTCAACATGCTAGCAGAGCATACTCTGTTTTATCTCTGGTGGCACGAGTTATTTTTGACACAAACACTTATATTCCTCAAGTATGGCAGAAATAGATCTCATTAAGTGAATATGTTCTGATGATTTCAGGCATAAGACCTAAAAAAAAAATAGAAGAACTTGATGGTCTTTTCAGCCATCACTCACAGGTCATTTAATTTCATTGTCAACTCTGGTGCTTCCAAGGAAGTTTTGGCCCTGTTCTTTGCTATCATTTCCTCTTTTTCCTCTCTTGCAACTAATGCAGAGAACAATTAATTGCTACAACACTCCAAACTAAATCTGGTTCATAAAATCAAACTTTCTTATCGCTACTGCCATTAGTTTGCTTTGTTCCTTTCTCAGGCTGCCTAGAATACTGCAGATCTTTTCAGAATACTCATCCTTATCTGCTGCTTAGCCCTTGGTTATTACTTCTTGAAATCTTTTTCTCTTGCTGTCTTATTTCTATATAAATTTCTCATAATTACATATCCAGTCTCTTTTCTAACTGTGTAATTTTGCTTCTTTTACTGCATTATCCTCTTTTTGGATCTACTGCAATTGCTCTTTGGACTTCACTACACTGTATCTTGCTCCAAACCTGTTCTTAAAAACAGACTAGAATCACGTCCAGATGGACCCACTTTCTACTTACGTGTATTTACATGCACATCACAAATACTTTGTGCAATAGAATTAAAATAGTAATAATTATTGTAATGCATACTGTTGATATGGAGAGGGAGATACATTTCCTTCACTTACTTGTCTATTCCATAAATTCGGGTGACTGCAATATTCTCCAAAATGACCACAATAAGCAGGGGCAGAGTAGCTGAGTAGTCATCAAACATAGTCACAAAATAATTTCCAGAGTGCTGCACAAAGATCAGGCCAATAAAGAATGCTACCAAGCAGCAGATGACTGAAACAAAGGACAGAAATGTGAGATGTAATTATAACGAAGTTCCATAGACAAAGGGAAAGTAAAGAGCATTTAAAACAGAAAAGATATACTTTAATGCTTTATTTCATATAATCAAAGTTGCTAACATTTTCCTTTTTTAGGGGGGGGTCTCAATTTCAAGAATAATAGGAATCCTACCTATTCCCTACATAACAGAAAAGTTATGAAATTAGAATTACTGGAATTGCCATATTACAGCAGTCCTGATTAAATAGCAGAAATTAATAAAGTGACTGTTTCTCATTAAACATTTAACTTAATGTGAGTGCAAGGCCAAAATAAACAGAACTGGTAAGCTGAACATCATACATCACGTTACTTGGTCACCAGGTCACTTTCTGGAATTCAGAATTGAAAAGAACCAAAGTTTCAGTGATTCTAAAAGATAAAAAAGCTGAATAAACTTCCCATAAAAATCATTATACAGCGTGTTTCAAAAAGACGGACCCAATTTCAATTGAAGGTCCTTTTCAAATGGGTCCACCTTTTTGAAACACCCTGTAGAATCACAGAATGGTTTGGGTTGGAAGAGACCATCCAGTTCCAACCCCTCTGCCATAGGCAGGGATGCTCAAAGCCCCATCCAGCCTGGCCTTGAACACTTCCAGGGAGGAGGCATCCACAACTTCTCTGGGCAACCTGTGCCAGTGACTCACCACACTCACAGAAAAGAATTTCCTCCTAATACCAAATCTAAATCTACTCTCTTTCAGCTTAAAAGCATTCTTCTCTCACCACTACGTGCCCTTGCAAAAAGTCCCTCTCCAGATTTCCTGTTGGCACCCTTCAGTTACTGAAAGACTGCTCTAAGATCTCCCCAAAGCCTTTTCTCCAGGCTGAACAACCCCAACTGTCTCAGCCTGTCTTCATAGGAGAGGTGCTCCAGCCAGCTGATCAACTTTGTGGCCCTCCTCTGGACTCGCTCCAACAGCTCCATGTCCTTCTTGTGCTGGGGGCTCCAGAGCTGGACACAGTATTCCAGGTGGGTTCTCACAAGAGCAGAGTAGAGAGGGAGAATCACCTCCCTCGACCTGCTGGTCATGATTCTTTTGATGCAGCCCACAATATGGCTGGCTTTCTGGGTTGCAAGCGTACACTGCTGGCTGATGGCAAGTCCTTCTTGCCATCAAGACATACCCAAGTCATTCTCCTCAGGGCTGCTCTCAATCATTCATTGCATGAAGTTCCATTAGGATCTGTCTAAATGTATTTGCTCACTAAGCAACAACATTTCTGCCCCTTCTTTTGTTCAGGGACAACCCAAATACATTTCTTTAATGTTTCATCCTGCACAATAAATCTCAATGTAATTTTTTTCCTACTAAATTCATTGAGAATAGGACTGAATGCTTAAGTAGCTATAAAATAAGTCAAATTTCATAGGAGAGGTGTTCCACCCCTATGATCATTTCTGTCGCCCTCCTCTGGACTAGTTCCAACAGGTCCATGCCTTTCCTGTGGTGGGGACTCCAGAGCAGGACGCAGTACTCCAGGTGGGCTGTCACAAAAGTGAAGTAGAGGGGGAGAATCACATTCCTTGACCTACTGGCCACACTTCTTTTGAAGCAGCCCAGGATACAGCTGGTTTTCTGGGCTGCAATCACACATTGCCAGCTCATGTCCAATTTTTCACCCATCAGTACCCTCAAGTCCTCCTCCGCAGGGCTGCCCTCAATCCCTTCATCCCCCAGCCTATGCTGATACTGGGGATTGCCCTGACCCAGGTGCAGGGTCAGGATTCTACCTGTAGAAGCCTTTATTATTCGTTGCATCCCTTGCCAAGTTCAGCTCTAGCTGCACCTTGGCCTTCCTGACCCCATCCCTACACAACTGGGCAGCATTCCTGTAATTCTCCCAGGTTATCTGTCTCTGCTTCCACTGCCTGTGCATTTCCTTCTTGCCCTTTAGTTTGACCAGCAGGTCCTGACTCAGTCATACTGGTGTCTTGCCCTCCTTGCCCGATTTCTTGCACCTGAGGATCATGAGCTCTCAAGCTCTATGGAAAGCATCCTTAAAGATCTGCCAGCTCTGTTCTGCTCCCTTGTCCCCAAAGGCAGTTTCCCAGGGGGCCCTATAGACCAATTCCTTGAAGAGCTGGAATTTTGCTTTCCTAAAATTCAGGGTCCCAACTTTACTCTTTGCCTAACCCATATCCCTCAAGACTGTGAATTCCACCAGTGCATGATCACTAGAGCCCAGGCTGCCTCCAATCTTGACATCACCATTTAGCTCACTTTTGCTGGTTACCATCAGGTCCAGTAACGCATCCCCTCTGGTAGGGCTATCTATTACCTGGCTTAAGAAGATATCTTCAATGCACTCCAGGAGTCTCCTGGATTACCTACAGCTCATCATGCTACTTTTCTAGCAGATGTCGGGGTAGTTGAAGTCCCCCAGCAGCACAAGAACCTGCGAGTGCAATGCCTCCTGTAGCTGAAGTAAAAAAGCTCAATCACGTGGCCTGTAGTAGATACCAACCACAAGGTTCCCTCAGTCTCTAATTCTTATCCACAAGCTTTCAACCTGCTCATGGCTATTCTTCAGAGACAGTTCTTCACACTCTATACATTTCTTGAGATAGAGGGCAAACCCTCTGTCCTTCCTTCCTCGCCTATTCCTTCTGAACAGCCTGTAGTCATCGACAGCCACATTCCAGTCATGGGATTCGTTCCATCAAGTTTCAGTAATGGCAACCAAGTTGTAGCTTTCTAGCAGCATGGTGGCTTCCAACTCCTCCTGTTTGTTGCCCATGTTGTGTTCACTAGTGTAGAGGCACTTCAGCTGGGCTGTTGGCAGTGTCACCTTCTCAGAGGAACACCCCTTAATTCCTTTGAGGTATTTCACTGATGTTTTCCTGTTGGCTCTATTACCTCAGAAGCCTCTGGCTCATCTCCATAAGGCTTCAAGTGTGCTCCAGTGTATCCAGCACGTTTCCAAGCAACAGGCTGAGGGCCCCCATTAGCATTGTGAAATCAATTGTAGCTTTGAGCACCAGTAAGACTGATTCTCCCACATGTCTGAAGTGCCTTTTTTTTTCTCACCCTACTGGAAACATAGGCTAAGGATACACCTAAGCAGTCTAAAATTAGGTGAAATGAATCTGGGCCAAAATATAATATCCATACAGAATATACTCATTGCATAAATCCTGGATAATCAATTAGTATTGATTATAGTAGTGAAAGGAAGACAATGACACTTTTTAAAATACTGTATCAATCACTTCTTTCAACCTCGTAGGAACTATTGTTATAATGATTTTCAGAGAACAGAAATTTATAGAATTAAAGAATATAGAATTTTATAGAATTTATAGAATATTATAGAATTACAAATCAATGTGAACTCCTACCGCAAAATAACAAAACTAAAAGAACACAGATAAAATCTCCTCAACCTGAGTTTCATTTTTCTCACTGAGATGTGTTACTGAGAAAAGAATTATACCATCGGAACCATGTGCATGTGTATTTAGAAATCCTCGTTATTTCTTTGTTCACTCATCATGTCTTACCATTACACCCCAAAAATATTCATCTGTAGTTGTAAACTAAAGCTCTGGTAGGTATACTACTCATAACTTGGCATATACTATGCAGACTCTGATTTGGAAATACTTGAATACAAAATAACTTTAAGCGTATGAGTTGGTTTCCCTGAATTCCATTGAAACAAAAATTCCATTGAAACAAAATCCAAATTGTGCATAACGCACCAAGACCCTTGCAGCTGTCCTGAAGATATTCAGAGACCTAACTTCCACACTGTATGCTGATGTTCTATTGCAAAAAGAGAAAATGCTACAAGATCATTAGAGCTACATGAACAGGCTACATGAACCTCAGATAACTTTGGGTATTTAAATAAAAAAAAAATAATAAAAAAAAGCTAGATATCTTGTCTAAGACCCTTTCCCACATTCAACAGGAAAAATATGCTCTGCCAGAAAGCAATTGTACTGATTTTAAACATATTAAACATTTCATCATAAATTAAGATTTCATTTGGCCTACTTAGGTCTGACCATACAGAAACTTGTAACAGAAATCTTTCAATAAAATTTACTACTCTTGTAGCATTCAGGAAAAGGTTTTACTTGCAGATATTAATGTGCTTTGTGCATGGAAGTACAGTCTGAAATACAGTGATTTACTGTTCTGTAAAATGTCAGCACTGAAAGCTTTCATGTCAAAAAACAAGACTCCATACTCTCAAAAAAGGTTTCAGCTTACTGCTCTAGTAAGAAAAGAAAGTTTGTGCAACTTACCAGTAAGAATTTCTTTCCTGACTTTGAAGGTATCAACAATGGGTGTGATGATGCCTTCAATGGTTCCAAACATACTTCCAAGTCCCAAATTTACCAACATGAGGAAGAACATGACTGACCAGAAGGGAGAAGCAGGGAAGTGAGTCATTGCTTCTGTAAAGGCAATAAAAGCTAAACCAGTTCCTTGAACTGCCTGTCGGTGAGAAAAAAAATCCACATTATTATTCATGGACAGTATTTCTTTTCTGTGTTGTTCATGGAATGTCTGTCATTGATTAAATCTTCAAGTCAGAGTGGGAAGCTGCTGTCTAATATCTGATTCTTCCAAACCTGCAAACCTAATACTATTTACTGAAATCCTGGATTTTGCTGAGAATCTGTAAGCTGATGGATGTTAAGAACACACTTCTTCCTCTCTTTCAATGATAATTTTGCATGAGAGCTATTATACAGGATTGCTATAAAATACACTCTGTTCTCTTCAGTAAGTATATGAAGGACTTCGTTTCTATACCTATTTGATTCAATTTTAAATGGCAGGAATAGTATAGAAACTTTTAATGTCAAAGTCATCGGTCTGACATTTTAGCTTCAGATACCGGTGCAAAATTGGAAAGTCCCCTGAAAAAGCTAGAAACCCCTTCTTTTACAGATCTGGCTTACTGTAAAGATTTCAAATCAGGATGATATTCATTAAGCAATTATATAATAAGCAAAGAAAAACTTTCCGAAGTTCTAATGAAGCAGTATTTATATTTAAGATATCAGTTTCAGATGTTGAATAGGTATGCCTTTGTAAAAATCCTCACACACACCTCTTCTAAAAACCAGACCTTTAAAACCTCCTGAGAAGAGTGATATAATGAACAGTGATATAATGAATATATAATGAATATAATGAATGAGTGATATAATGAATATTACAAATCAGTAAAGACTGCATTAAGACATCAGACCCAAAAGTCCTCAGGTGAGCTGGAATGCGACCCTCAATAGAATCATGTTTTCATATGGATCTCTGTAGGTGCACTGCTCATAAATATACTGTACTGATATTCTGTGTAAGTATACTTCACAGTTTTATACAAATATTCACCCGTTCATAATCTCTGTATTTAGGATTTACTTATTACTCTCACCTTGTTAAGTTCATCTTCAATTTGACAAGATTTCAGACCAAGAGAATCAAACTCTTCTTCTTTAACTTTCTGAATAATGTCATAAACTAAATTGTAATCTTCTGCTGTAATGCTAGAAAAATTGATATGATGTGGGATCATATCCTGGCTCAGATTGCCTATTTTTAGAAGTTTTAAAATCTTCTGTGAATTTCTGTAAAACACAATAAAACACAGAAATCAAACTCAACGAACTATGTTAATTCATAAATTAAATATACTGTAATAATAGTAATAATAATAATAATAATAAATGGATATTCATACTGGATGACACATTTTTCATTTATGATATTGGCTTTGAATCCCAGAACTGCAAACACCACCAAAGTTGCCAGCACAGAAGTGAAAAAATTGATGAAGGACACCAGTACAGCATCAAAATGGCAGTTGTTGTCTCTCTTGTTGTAGCTTGAAAAGGCAATGACTCCACCAAATCCAAGCCCTAAGGCAAAGAACACCTGAGTAGCAGCTTCTCTCCAGACTTTGGGCTCCAGCATTATTTCAAGCTGTTTGAAATTAGATACAATATATGTCAGCTATAAAACGCATTCCTATTATATGAACAGACAACAAAAAAAAAAGCAGGAAGACAATGTGCATCATAAAATGCTAATACGCCACTACTAATTTCACTCTGATAAAATGAAAGCTGAATGTGACACCTGAAGCTGAGCAAATTTATGGGCCCCAAATTCTATTTAATTTATATTATAAATGAGAAAAACACAATGAGACACTACTGAAGCTGTATGATAACTGAAATAGCAGCCAGATATACTGAGATATGAGACAACATACATTTTATTTTATTTTACAGCATTTACTGTCTTTTTTTTTCTAGTATATCTATTGACAGTTGTCAGAATTACAAAATTTCTTGGGATGATCAACCCTCTTATAAATGCAATAACTATGTTGAAAGATGCTTTGTTGCTACTTTTTTTAAAAAAAAACAACTTGTCCTTGAGACACACATGCTTATATGGAATTCTATTACATGCAAATATGTAAAGCAAAATGCAACACATGAAATAAACACTGGCCACCACAATCTGTACAGTCCACAAACCAAAACTCCCTTAAGCCAGATGCCTGAACTTAGCCAGAGTTAAATGGGCCACATATTTGAGGGACAACTAAGCCTTTTATCAAAAAATTGAACTGCATTGCTCAGGTGACCACACTTCAAGAAATATGTTTGTTACAAAGTCATCATCTGTCTACCTCAGACTCTTCTCGATACTGAATCATAAAAAATATGTGAGATTTAAACATTAGATTTTCTCAAGCTGATTCAGGGCCTCCATTCATTTAACAGTGAAAGACCTTAGATCTGTGCATGTGACTTTTATGAACTTTTTTAAGCCCTAGGCTTATCAAAAACAGTAAAACTAAAAAGCATCAGCATAGATGCCAACATCATTAGACTGTCTTACCCTGACAAAAAAAAAATCTGCTACTGTTACAAAAACATTTTCAAAATTTTTCCAGTTTCTCATAAAGATATAATATTTATTATTGATAGGTAGCAGATACCTTCTTTATTCATGTATTGATAGCTAAAATGAAATATATTTGAGGACAAAAAAAAAAGGTGTTCATGATAATAAAACTATTCCTGACTTACAATTTTTGTTATAATTACAATGCACAAGTAGATATTGCACATAGTTCAATATGCCTGTATCACACAGTCATGCCAGAGCTTTTCCACTGGAGGGAGCTTGAAGAATATTCTTAACTTTACCAAATTTGTAAACGGTGTAAGTATCAAAACACTTACTGCTTTCTGCAATTTGGTATCATTAGATACACATTGCCTAGCATTTCAAAATAAATTTGTAATTGATTTTCTATTCTGATACATTTTCTGTTAAATTTTCAGGGTTCTGTATTTAAGCTTCATACAGTCCTACAGTTTCATCGCAGTAGCTTACTTCAGCAGGCTTTTACTATACCTTTCTCTAGGTTTTTCATGAATGTTATTATTTAGAATTTCTGCCTTGCTCATCAACCACACCAAACAGAAATTCTCCCCTCCTTCATTAGCCCTGTGCTCTCACGCCTGCACCAATGTGTGTCAGTCCTCTGCTGTGCTGACACAACTCTTTTGTGGGAATGTGCTGTGAATGTCTGTGGTCAAAACGTGGTGTTTGTGGAACTAATCGAGACTGAAAAGATGTTTCCCCCTTCTCTCTCATGTCTATCTACCCGGACAATTTCCAAACCAGATCAGTTTAACAGTCTGCCTGCTCAAATAAACTGTTAGAACAATGGAGTGAATGAAAACAACAAGTGGGGAAGTGTGAATTCCTTCAGGTAGTTTCATATGAACCTATAGTCCAAATTAGTGCTCAAGTACAGAAACAATCAGAGATTACAGTGAAAATACTTTTGAAGGTTTATATTCTTACATACTGTATGTGACACACAGGCCTCCTAACCTCAAATTTAAACACAACTTAAATCTTGAGATACAGAATTGGAAACCAGTAGAATAAATTGAAAACAATTTTTCTTTCACGATCTTTTAATCTGAACACTTGAAACAATTGTATAATTAAGTTGAAACATAACTATAAAGTAAGCACCACCTGCAATTTATTTTAGGTCTAACTCACAAAGAGGTGCTGATACTCAAAGGGAGTTTGTGTTTACTTCCCCTCAGTACTAATGGTACTTCTCTAGTTAAAGAAAGGATTAACACTGTAGCTGAGAAACCAAATTATAACTTCAAGAGCTCTGTATTCCACCTCTGCTATAGACTTCCTCTTTGTCAGTAAGCATTACATTTCTCTGTTCCTCAGATTTCCCAAATTTGCCTGCAAGTTCCTGCAGAACCACGACCCTTTAAAGCAGTGACAGTGAATGATGTGGTGTATGACTGTGTATCACAATGCAAGAAATAACAGTGTGATAGCTAACAAAGGTCATTTTTATAGGATGACAGTTCTCCACAGATTCAAAACACCTGGAGTCAAAACAACTGACAACATTCTGTCATCTGGCATTAGCCACTATGTGCAGATAAGATTTTAATAAGATTTTAATCATCTTATTATTTGGCTTTCATTTTTGAAACATCAGTCCTGTTCTTCTGTATTCTGAAATGGATTTGCTGGAAAGTGCATTTAGTAATACAACATGAAGCCCAGCAGTATGCATTTCTGCATTATGGCACTGACTACTCAAGCACGCTGTTCCTGTAGTATAGGTACAGTTACTAGCATCTGAGATGGGTGTAAGCAAAATTTAGATCTTCAGGCTAAACAATGATTCACAACATCTCTTCTCACCTCTGTAGTTATAAAATCTAGAGTTCTGTAAGACATATTCCCAATGAAAGTGTTGACAGTAAAAAAAGTGCATTCTTAGACCTGCTGCTATCTTGGCATGACAACCATAAGAAACATGGTAAGGAAAGCTGAGTGGTAAGCACTTCAGTATTAAACGCAGGTCTTGCACTTTGGGCTACTATGCAAACAGCATTCATTTATTTCTAAAAAGGAACAAATTCGTCCTCCTTTAAAAGGGACAAGTTAATTACATAAAGTCATGAGTGTTTAAGGTAAGGCATTTCACTGTGACATCTCAAAACAAGGCATTTCAAATCACAGAGAATGGCAAGACTTAGGATTCACTTGTCTTTTCAGTATTTGGAGCTTTATAAACATCCTGAATCCTGTAAACAGCACTTTCAGTTGCCTAGGTTTGTAAAGGCATCTAACTCTGGGAACCCTTCACCTAAGGGAGGTAACTCTACACAGACCCATGGAACACTTAAAGCCTTTGGACCTTAGGGCTTAATATTGTGCCACTGAGGTCAACAACAATTTTGCAGTTTAACGAAACTGAAATGTGGCCAAATATTCTATAAAGCTTATATAAGCAATAAGCTTAAATAAGAGCAGTCATAAATAGTCAAATCGCCACTGAAACTTTAACACACTGCAAACAGAAATTAACCACCTACCTTAGGTGTGAACATGTGTCGAATTCCATCCACTGAACCATTAAGGAGCAGTCCTCTGATCAGAAAGCATAAAAGTACCACATAAGGAAAAAGGGAGCTAAAATACATGATCTGAAAAACAGTAAGAAAAAACTTAACATGACATCCATGGACTTTATTTTCAGTAGTTTCATTTATTACTCAGTATATTTTGTATCTACGTCTGAAGTGATAATCATATGCTTTAAGAAACATGCAGAACGTTTTCCACTCCCCTTGTCTCTGCAGAGGAAAGCAAAATCACGACTGTAAAACAAATTCTGCACTGTATTCAAACAATACAGTTGCCATTGTGCTGACTAACAACAAAGTGCTGGGCTTCCAGGCAAATTCAGTGTGAATTCAATGAGATACTGATGAGAAGAACAGAAGTAGACTATTTTAGACATGCTTCACTTCACAAATACACTTTACAAATAGACTTTGATTCAAGTACATAGTATGGTAAAGATACGCAGCACAAATAGAAACTCATTCTGCCCTCAGAACAAGAGAGGACAAGAGTCAATGAAAAGTACACAACTCGTGGATTCAAATCACTAAGTAATGCTTACTGTCAAAACAAAAAAAATTAGTAATAAAAAATGACCTTTCATTCTCCATCATTGAAAAGGAGAACTATTCTGTACTTTGAAGTTTAGTAACATGATTCTGTCGCTAAACTTGCTAGTTGTTTCTCTAACTGAAATACACTAAAGAGGTCATAGAAAATTCCACTTCAGTGCCAAAATTTTTAATAGCATGGAATTTTATTATTAGAACAGATTATTCTTCATCTGAAAATCCCACCAAGATCAACATTGCTAGCCAGTCATTCACTAGCCAATCCAGCTGGCTAAGTGGAAAGGAAAGAAGGTAAGATGACGTATTCAGGTACAAAGGGATGGTTAGTCATTAGTCAAAAGAAGCAATCCAGAATCCTGAAGAGCAGCTGTGTCAATGACAGAAGCATGGATACTAATGACAGTAACAATAAAAAGAAAAAAGTCAAGGTATTTTGAGGATCTGGGTGCACTGTAATCATACTGTGAGTATACATGGAAACCGAATTCCTTAGACATTCAGAAAGAGACTTATGCTGCACTGTAAAGCTCAGGTACAGTTACTTGCAACAGTTACAGTAATGAGAACAAAAATAATTCTTCAGATCTCAATTTCCACCAAATTACTATAATTCCCACTGAAATACTACAATTTTAATGCTTAACTACGAACACTGAGATTACAGAAAAAATGGGGTGAGTCACAGCTTCAAACCTGCTCCTACAGACTTTGTAAGAAAGTAAACAGAGGGTGTAGTGAAGAAAAATGTCATGATATGTTTCAAAGTAAAACACTGTCATTTAGGTAAACAGTATACTCACTTTGCCTGAAGACTGAATACCTTTGATCATGGCTAGGCATACCATGACCCAAGCAGCCAGCAAGCAGATAGTCATCTTCCAATTTAAACCCCCACTCTCTGACAGAGAGCTGGAAATATTCAGCGCTTCTCTGTACCAGTAATAAGTGGTTGCAGAACTTTTTTCACACTCTGGCTCCACAACTGTCAAGAGATGTTAGCAAGTAAAGAATGGGTTCAGGTCAGAAGTATGTTCTACCATTTCTCAATATTTGTAAATGTGCTGTCAATATTTACTGAGAAATCAACTCACTCAAAGTCTTACGATGCTGTCTAAAAGTAAAATTGACTGCTATCAATGAAAGGTTCTGGGTATATCTTTTTAAAACACCCTTTTGGGATATTGCATTCCTCTGAATATGGTCAACTCAAGTCCTAGGCAAAATTTATTTTTCACTTAAGTACTAAATAGTAGTCAGGCCTAGATGAAGACATACATTCCATTTACCACACATAAGATTAGATTACCTATATATGATACTGTGTAACTTGTCTAATTTATGTAACTTATTTACTATGAAAAGTATCTCTCTGAAATTGAACACAATTTTGAAAATAAATGACAAAAATTCTCAATTATGTCTGCTTTGATATGACACTCAAATCAACAGGCACTTAATTACTATTACAAATGATAAAATAATAACATAATGATACCAAAGTGATGAGAAAAGGAAAAAATGGCTCATACACAGCTATGTTAAGTGAAAGTTGCTATGTGCATTCCAGAAGTGGTTTTTTGATTATAGTGTAATTCTGCTCTACTCACATTACGGAACAGTTTAAGAAATTGTGTGTATCTAGACACACAGCACGTATAAGAAAGTAAATATTTGAAGAATTCTTTACATTTATAAGTTGTTTGTATCTGGCAATCAATCATATCTCTAAGCTAGGTCCTAAGTCAAAGCGAATTAATGAAAAGGAAAAAATACACTAATTTTAAGAAACCTAACACAGGTGTCAGATCTTCACTGAAACACACTGCCAAAAATGATAAAATGTTATCAAATATAATACTTTTCTGTGTTTAAGCTTAGTTCAGATGACCTTTACTTAAGTTAGGCTGACACATTATATTTTAATATTTGGACATGATAAGAGTACATAAACAGACAAATCCTGTGGCTCCATTAATGGACAATAGCTTGTGCAACACAGTCAATTTGACTGTGCGCCAACGTTCACATATGCTGATTATTTCAAACAACTAAGTATCTCTGGCAAAGACACTATGTAAGCATTGTACAACTTTTCAAATGTCTTTGGTTATGTTCTTTATTAGAAGGTTAAAAAAACCTACAAAAAGTAATTGAAAAAGTTAATATCTGAAATAAAAATATATTAAAATAAATATTTCATTTTTCAAGAGCAAGAATTACACAAAGTGTGTAACTATCACAAGATAACCAAAACCAAGGGATAAAGAACTTTTAATGCTGTTGCATAATATGTCCATATGAGACCATCTCATTTATAGCAACAAACCAATGACCAATTATCTAACAACTTCTGGTTTACAAAGCAAACAATGCTTTTATCACACGCATTTCATTGACGTTTACAATTTTCCATTTTTTGCTTTGTTGGTAATGTAACACTTTTTACTTTGTCGCCAGGAACTATCCTACTAATTGAAATGCAGAAATATCCTTCTTCCACCTTTGTTTTTCATTAAGGAAGCATAAGAAGCAGCATCAAGATTAGAAAAAAGCAATCAAATTCTAATTTTTTTTCTTCAACACACTAAACATCACTCTCCTAATTTCATTACTCTTTAAAATGCTGTTGACAGTGATAGTGCTTTCCAAATAGAGTATATTTATCTTAAATTAGGTTTATTTTTTCCAAGTCTTATGACATCTTATTAAGATGCAAAACCAGCTTTACATACAACCCTTTTTCCTGCAAATAACTCTTTGAATTGTATTTTTTCTCCTTTTTGTTTTATAAATCTCAAATTTTACATATTTTATATTATTTTTAATAACATTAATACAGACTTACAGGTATGAGAAGTATTTTTAACTAAAGGACACTGGTCCCATGGTAGTGGATGCTGAAAAGACTGGGAAAAGTAAAACAGACTCCATCCAATAATAACATTGTAATACAGAGCCACAAAGAAACATACCTATAAAAAAAGACATATAAAAAAAGTTACATTTATTAACTACATAAAAAAACCCTAAAAAACTTCTGCATGTTTCTGCACATCAGTCATTGAACCTTTTTTTAACTAAAATAAGTCAGACTAAGAGCTGAATGGCTTGCCACATTAAAGTACCTAACATTTTCTAAATTTTCACTTATCTCTGTATTTATTATGTACGTATTACCTACATTTTTACAGGCTTTTTTTCTCCAGAAAGACTACTCTGTTGCCTAGTTCCTAACTTCAAAAGAATCACAAAATACAAGCTGACTGGTTTTACAGACACATCTGTATTAATATTTTCAATGTACTAATTTAGGCTTTGAGATCTTCCAAAACAGTATCAACTGACCTTGAAAACCAGCTACAAATCAGCAGCCTTTTCCAGCAGCAAAACAGTAAATCTAAATCATACAGACTGAAGGCAAACCCCACAACTAATGTTAAAGACTTACTACGCAGCTTGCAAATCCAATTCCTCCAAGTTTGGGGCTGATATAATTCCACACACCAATACTCCCTCGGCGGATCCTCTGGCCCACAGCAAGCTCCAAGAAAAAGAGTGGAATCCCTATTATCAGTAGCAAGATTAAGTATGGCACAAGATAGGCACCTATGAAAGGAACAAAGTATAAATTAGAGAGGGAGAAGAGTCAGAACCTGACATAAAAAATGTGAAACCACCTAATAGCTTTTAATTTTAATTAGTGCCATTCACTACAAAGTTTTTTTGATCACATGCAAAGGCTAATTTTACCTGAATCTTGGCCGTACATCTTGTAAGATATGAAAAGCCCAGAGACATTGAATTTCTAAAGCACTAACATTTTGAGACAAATCTTACTGAAAGTGAGTTATTATCTAATCAAGCTGTTTGCTTGTGTGAAATTTTGGGCATTTGATCAAACTTTTTAGAGATACAGTGATGCAACCAGGAGTTGCATCAACATTTCTTAAAAAACTCTACACCTTGACCTGTAACAGAGCAGCAAGACTAAATTTATAAAAGAAATACAGAACATACCGCACATACAGCATTATAAATTTCATCTGATCTTAAGTGGCTTTGGAAATATGTTGATTTCTCCATGTGCAACTCAGATGCTCAGAAAGGGGATTTTACAATGTACAAAATAATGATGCTATCCAGCTAAGAAAGCAAACTGTATCAGCCCATTTCTACCAGACAGAGACTAGAGACATGAGGTGGAAATGAAATGGAGTATTGTAGATCCAGATCTTGCAGTACTTGCAAACTCTCCTTAAAGACATATTTGAAAGTGTAACTGTATTGTTAGACATGCATATGTAAAAACAATTCCTTTTTTCAAGGAATTTCTTGTTCCCAGGAACTGGCCATACACAATTCTAACTTCAGGATATATCTCCATTTATTCCAATAAAAGTAATTGCAAGAAAATATAACCATACACTAAGTCCACTGACAAGTTCAGAACCTAACTTCCTCCTTGCTGTTGCAGCATTTAGGACTAGAGCTAACAAAACATTTAGCCATCAGCAATTAGCAGTGTGGCACCTAATTTTCAAATGCATGGCTCTTATGCTACAATATAGAGTACTGTGCTGGCTACCTAGCTCAAAGGGCTCTAGACTTTTGATTGCAACCGCTGTAAGGCTGAAGAAAAGCACCTGAGGGATGCAGACTGCAGCATGTCAGAGCAAGCTACAAAGCAAAGATCTAAAGTCCTCAGCAGCTTAGACTCAGAGCTATTAAGCTGTATAATCAGTCTATTCATCTCTGTGATGAGAGAGCAGCTGAGCAAAGTTCAGAAACAAATTTGGGATTTATCCTCAACTCCAGCTAGAGTCCTACTTTAAGTTTCTTCATCCAATGTCAATTTTTTAGGGCTTTTTTAGGAATCTTATCAAAATACGTTGTCATTTGCATATCCTGAGTAGACAGCTTATCTCATAGAATATTGTCTGTTTCAGAAAACTTAAACTTTCCTAAGCTGTGCAGGAGGCCTCAGATTTTCTGGTACCATCCACTCCTACTTAGGTGCACTTTCTATTTTGCTCTTCATGAAATACACACAAATTGGACACCATCTTCCATTATGAAGATCCTACAAAGATGTTAGGCATGAAGTAACTACAGTCTTGAGTCTAAGAAAAGTAGGAAAAAAGACAGAGGAAAGTTAATCTGAGAAAAACTACCAGTGGACCAGATAAAGAATACTGATCCTATTTACGTCACAGTCTATAGGCTGTTGTTAGCAATGAAATAACTCTGTGTTTTATTTTCATGACATGATTATATGATGTGCAATGATATTGCTTGAGCAGCATTTGGTCAAAACCTATGCCAGGCTCTGAACAATGTACTGGTTTTGAAGTTACAATACTCCTGCATAGAGCCAAACATTAGGGTCTATCTTCCCACAGAACAGGCTGTCTACTTAATTATTATTTCTACTGAGTAGCAGCTACATTCCCATTCAATAAAAAAAGCAAAGGACTTCCCTTCTAGTATGAAAGAGAGACAGAAGGAAATAAATGTGAGGAAAACTGAGGAATAGAATAACAACCACATTCCAAAATGAGGGGGACTATGTGTCTTAAGAATGTGTATAACAAATAATACCAATAAATACCTTTGATTTAACATCAGCATTCTGTGAGACAGAAGTATACTGTAAATTCACATTGCAAAAAAGAAGCTTTGGCATCACTATCTTTAAAAATTTGGTCATACAATTAACTGAAAGCCAACAGTAACCTATAGTATAACACTACTGTAAATGATACCTGAGGTCTTAATTAGACAGGTGTTGCATAGCTGAGCAGAGACAAGCCTAAACAGCTCAAAAAAATTGGGGCCTAAGTGACTTACCCTGTATCCCACTGGATGACTGTATTAGAGCAGGAACTGAACCCAGCTCTTCAGTGTCCCAGTCCACAACCTTAATCACAAGGCTGCAAAGTTAAGCACATGTTTAAAGACTGGGCTGACGTGGGTGGTTTATGGTGCAGTATCAATGTAAGTTGCAAGATTTATCAGATAGAATCAACTAAATGAGTTAAATAAATGTGGTGGGGGATCCACACTGCATTATACATGACCCAACCCTGTAATTCAGTGTGGGCAGCCAGCAGAGTTCAACTCTACACTGCTGGGCTTGTGGAGAGCACCTGGAGCACTGGTCTGATCATTCAAACCTGCTGAGTTCCTTTCTGATCTTGTGTTCTCCCCAAAAGAAGGACATAATGGAAAATAGTGGACATATGAGTATCACTGTGACATAGTTTGGACATTGCTGGATTATACAATTGTGTATCACAGCTGCAAAGGGCTACTGCGCCCTATAGTCAACACAAAAACACAGCATCTGTGGAAAAGTGTTTTGTTTCAGCCTTCCCTTGAAGCTAGACATACTTCAAAGAACAGCAAGAGATCTTCACTTCATCATAAAACAGAATCACCACGGAAACAGCTCAGCATGTCTCTTATTTGCCAGTGCATGAAAACATGGGTCCTTGGAGTTACAATATTGAATAAGGATCATTTTTACCTGAACTAGAACACTAAACTATGCATGCTGTCCTTGAAAAGCCTGCTACAATTAGTTATATTGTCTGCTAGATCTGTCGGCTAAGCAGCCTTTTGAATATTACAATTCTGTGTGGCTCAGGATCCCCAGCTCTTCTTTCTACATTTTCAAAATTATTCTACTGTAACATCACTTTTTTCCATATCTTGGCCTTAAACACTGGCTTTCATATTAAAAAACTCATCTCAACTTCACAATGAAAAAATATATATAAATACATTTGCAAAATATAAGTAAAAAAACTTGCAAAATAAAAATAAGACATTTTCAGCACACTGAAGTACAACTAAATTTTGAGTCTGATAATACAGTTTAAATCAGAATTCACAAAAAAATATTGAAGTCATCAGTGAATTCCAGGCACTGATTATAAATTAATCAAAAGCTAAATAATGAAGCTACTGAATCCATACTCAGTGCTGGAATACAAGAGAGTACTTGCTTTGCTCTCATTCTGCTTGTATTAGACAATCAGCCTATAGTTTCTACTGACTACTCAGTCTTTAACAGTTTACATGTTATCTCCTCAGCAGTTCTCAGCAATAGCTGCTGTGCTTTTTGTAAGACCACAGAACTTAACTGTTCAATATGCTGGTATTTCAGTATAAAATCTACTTAACTGTAAAAACTCATGATGTGACTCTACCTATTTCAATCTTTTCAAAATATAATGGAAAGATAATCTCCTACAGATTTCCCTATGCTGCTCACAGCCTTTATCTGTTTGTCATTGTTTACTAGTTCTTTTGACTTTTTACAGAGATATTAAAAAGACTGACCTTGAAAAAAAATGGGAAAAATAAGATAATGCTCATGAAAATGCAACACAAAATCTTTGGGTGTGCAATACTTTGTCTTCATATAGTAAAGGATTAATAAATGAACTGTATAGTGTAAAAATTATAAATATAAAAAACCTCTAAAGTTAGAGCACAGCCAGCTCCAGCTCCAATACAAATCACCACTGTGCGGCATCAAGGAAGAAACAGCTTTTTTCATCTGTTAGGCTCCTAAGAGTGGAACAGGTACATTAAGTGCCAAACAGGGACTGGACATCGTCTACCAGGGGTAAGGAGGACCTGTGGTGAGGACAGAGGTGATGAAGGTGGAGATATCTACAGTCAGCTCCTCTAAACTGAACACCTTCAGCCCCTCATTTGCAGAGCATGAAACACTTTTGGGCCCTCCCTCTCATCCCAAGTCAAGAAAATGAGCAGTCCTGGAGTGCTCTCAGTCTCCCAGCCTCATTTTTTCTCTTGATACTTCCTGCACTACAGCTACATCCCCAATGTGGATCGAAGTTTGCCCCAGCTGCCTACTAGAATCTTTTCGCACCTCTCATGAGAAACTCCTTTCTGGGAAAAGCCAAGAGTGAAAGCCAGCAAAGAGCTAACCAGTCTAGCTGTAACTTACTTGAGCATGAAAAAATACCAGATATTATTCTAAAAATTTATGAGTTTATATGAATTAAAGCAACAGGAAAAACTGTTAAAGGATCACAAGAAATAAAGTGAAGGAAGTTGTGCTGCTACAGAGCAGATACAGAAACAGAGATTGGAAGGACCCCTATTGATGTCCAAGTATCAGTGCAGTGTAGCAATACACAAGTTACATCTGAAGATGGTATCACAGATACCTCACTGAAGCAGTACAGAGCTCTGAAGTCAGGAGTGTTGGCGTACCACATAACGTAGCCAATAATCAAACCCAATTGCTCTAGAAAACAGGACAGTAAACACCCAACTTTTTCTCCACAAAAACCTCTAATAACACATCTATTTGGGCTAACTTCACAGAATCACTCGAGTTGGAAGGGGCTTTAAAGTTCATCTAGTCCAACTCCCCTGGGCTCACTTCTCAAGCTTGTCTAGGTCCCTCTGGATGGCTTGTCTGTGTCTTTTCTATGTTTATTTTATCAGTTTTGTTGTTGTTGTCACTGAAGTTTAGAAAGACAAAACTGAAGATTTGGTTTAAATTTGAAGTATATTTATTGGTTTACCATTTTCAATATACTCCCCTTGCCTGATAGTACTTGACAGATATAAGTTCCTTAAACACAGGTAACAAAATGAAAAATGTTTGGACAAAACTGACGGTGGAGACCTAGCCATATGCTTCACTGAAACTGATCTAATGAACTCTCTTTTTACCTTATACTCAAGAGACTTCAACAGGTATTTATAGCAAAGCTTTCTCAGCAAAAAAGACTACAGAAGAGTTCTGACACTGATATTTGGAATGGGTTGCATAAAAACACTCTAATTTTACCTAGAATAAAACATATATGAAATAATGTATGTAGTAAATAAAGTATGTATAGGGTTTTTTACCATGTGTTTGAACTTCTCCCTTCCTCCCCCTATTCTTTTATGCACTTGTGAGAATTATCTGGCCATTGGCACGCACACAGTGTACTCTACACTTTTGAATGTTTTATGTCAGCTTCTCCATCTTGCATTAACTCCAACTTGAAAAATCAAGAAATCTTTAGTTCTAATGATCACTTGCTTTTCTCTTTTGTTCTGAAGCTTGCAATTCTCTAAAATGTTGCAAAACTGTTGTTAAAAGCCAAAGACACCCATTTCAATCATGTACAGAAAACATGTTGTTACATATCCAAGTTCCTATAATCACAGCACGGGAGAAAACATTTAATTTCAACCTGAAGTTACTGCATATTTACATTTTCAAGTTTGATTAATGAAGTGCCATGATCCCTGAAGACTTTTTTTCGGGGGTCTCAGGGCTTTTTTTTTCTAAAATGTGAAATTATTAATTATTTTAATACATTTATATTTTATCTTAATTTACACTCACTGGCACAAAAACTTTTTAAGTGCCTGATGGTATGAAACCAACAGCCTAAGGAGCATACCAACAGATCTTTTCCATTGGTTCAAAGGAGAAACCAATGGGCTTGCAAAATTAGTAACTCACTACATTAAACACAGACTTTCAAAAAGGGACACAATGATACAAAACAAACCACTGTAATGCATCACCCTTAAGACTACAGCTTGACAACATACTTATGATGAAATGATACAGAATATAAACATTTTAATACATACACCTTTAACTATGAACATTTGTTTTTAAATTGTTAATTAATAAATGTATTAATTTTTTCAACTAGTACTGATACATGATCAATTCTATACTGTGTCTAGTAGGCTAGATGAAATTGCCATACACTGAAAAGCTATGTTTTTTGAGAAACTACATTCAGTGTGTTTTCTCAGTTAGTATTACAGTTACAGATGAACAAAAATTTTGAAGTCCACACAAATCATTAAATCAACCATTTAATGATTTTCTCTCCAGAATAAAAGAGACAAAAAAAAGGAAGTTAAATAAGAGCGAAAAAAAATCTTAGAATAACTTGATATAAAAGAATTTAGACTTTGTCCTGGAGATGGAATATTTGAAAGTATAAATTCCATTTTTACTGCTTGAACTGACTGAGAGAAAACAAAGCACAGTTATACTGTGGTTATATTCTAGGCTCATTTCTATACTCCTCAATTACATCAGTTTTGGCATTCAACTTTTAAAATCCAGCATGATTTCACTTTTTGCATCATAAAAAGTGACAGGTTTGTTTTGAATTCAGCTAAATAATTAGCTACAATAAGATGTGCATTAACGTAGTATAGTAGGGTACAGTACAGCATAAGATAAAACACTAATCTTGCATTTATAGAGGAAGGAAGGTCTCCAGCCTCATACTACAAGCCAAGACCACAGACAGACAGCTAACAAATAAACAGCTTGATGTTACTGTGTTGAACAGTTAACTAGATGACAGCACAAAACAGATGCATTTCCTTAATTAACAATTTAGATCATTACATTTAGTAAAAAAATTATTTTCACTCCTACAGTATTTTGTTATTCTTGCTGAAAGTAAATAGTGATCAAATGGCTAAAGGGGCTAAAAGCAACTAAAAAGTAAAGGTGTGAAGCTTAGTACTGCTAAATACTAAAGACCAAATACTGCTTTAGTCTTTAAAGTAGATGCAGATTTAATGCCTTGATTTATTGCTCAAGTAACACAATAGTCACAACAATAGCCAGGTCTTAAAACAACGCAACCCTTGCATAAATACGTGTTTTTGCTTAGCCACTAGTTTAACCACTAGCTAAGGTCGTATCAAGAACTTTCGCCCCTAAAACGAGGAAATGGAATCTTAGAAGAATCTGCTACTTACTTTAACAGATGTGTCTCTCTAAATAAAGAGAATATGGGCTTTTCCTCATAGGCTCTGTCAGAAATTAAAAGAAAAACCCAACATGCTGAAGCAGGTTTTACTGTGGATATCTCTGCTAACCTTGAAATCTGAAAGGTTAGCTTCATCATTTAGCTATGACTAGCTATCACAAGACTTACCTCCACCATTTTTCTGACATAGATACGGGAATCGCCACACATTTCCCAATCCCACAGAAAATCCAACTTGTGCCAGAATATATTGGAGTTTGCTGTTCCAAGCAGGTCTTTCATCTTCTATATCTGAGCCTTCTTCAACATCTACATCTTTTTCTTCTGGATCATCAACCATAAGCTCACTCTTCTTAAAGGCATCATCTGAAGAGTCTTCATTAGAGAGAAGGTCCTTAACAGACTCAATGACCTCATCATCTAGTTCTCTCTTCACTACTTTGCTGTTCTTAGGCATTTGTAATATGAGAAAAACAGTAGGGAAGTCAAGCTCAGCCAAGACAGATGGACAAGTGCTGAAGAAAACTCTCCCTCTGCTTGGCCCAAAATATTGAAGAAATAGACTGAAGATGGTGCCTGATGAGTCCTTGATACCAGGGAATCAAGAGTAAAAACTTCAGTTTCTGAACGTTCGTTATACTGAAAGTATCTGTGAAAAAAATAAAAAAGGATATTATACTATTATGCAGAAGAAACTTAATTTAGAAATCATACGCTTTGGTCTACCCTTTTCTGCTTATCTCAATGATCTGAGGAGAAAAAGAGAAGAAAAGGGTGTTAAAACACTTCCAAATTGTCGGAATTAAGTCCACTGTTTGGTCTTAAATATTTACATAAAATACATTCCATTCACTTGCCGAGGGTTTTTTTTGTTTGGCTTGGTTTTTTATTTCCTAAAGACTGATAGGCTAATTGCTCGTATTTTGACAGCATAACAAGATCCTTCTTACCAGGCATAATGGGGTATGCACTTCACATAAAATTCAGGAGCCCAATTCCATTCCTTCCTGACTTCACAGCTGTACATTAATTTATTAAAGATATATTTTAAACAAAGTAGATTAAGTTTTTCAGACCATTTCAGAAAGTCATGTAGCAATTAAAATTTTGATATATATGATGCACCTAGTGCCTCAAAAGCAGGGGTGACATTTTCCTATATTCTTCATCAAGGAATATATAATCACAGTAATATTTTCAAAGGAGAGATGCTCATCTCTTATAAACCTTGATGCTTTAAATAGTTTCTTACAAATAGGAAATAATTAAACATAACTGAAACATCTGAAAAGCCGTAACAAAATCCATTTTAAAAGCCTGCTGTTTCAAACGTGCATGTACAGACACAAAAATGCCTGCATTTGTATATGTTCTTCTGTAACATGATGAATCATTTAAAAAGACAGGCAAGACTTGCTTGCAGCTGCCATGTTGAAGGTAACCATAAGATTTTGGGGAGGAATGTTTTTCAATAAATTCTTCCCTAATCACATGGGATAAAATTAGTATGTGCAAAGCCAACTGCACAATTAAAAGTTTTAAAAGGGATTCAGATTATGTGTTAAGCTTCATGAAAACCCTAAAGAGGGAATACACAAGGAGTCTAATTAAGAACTCCTAACTGATGAGAATCAGAAATTACTCTGGGACACATGATAACTTTCAGCTTTTGCGTATGGACTTGCTGAAACATCTGGTCCATAGGTTGAAGACTGTATCATGTTCTGATGAAACTGCATGTAGTGGGGAAACACAAGGTATTACTAAACTGTTAGAACAATAAGCTTGCAATCAAGCACCTCACCCTGCTTCAGTGACACATAAGAAAGAAAGAGGTCAAGCCACTGGAACCCAGCCCACAGCTTATCAAGATGAGACTTGACAGCATCAGAACTACAACTTCTTTCACCACAAGTACTATCACCAGTCTTGTGGCGGACAGGACAATTACCTTTTTCAATAGTTTACAAAGATTTGGAAGTTGAACTTCACTCCAGTTGCCTACTGAACTTCATTGTAACCTCTTTCCATGCATTCCCTAGACTCTCGACACTGCCTTCTCACTTTCCCTCTCCCTCCTGTTACTGCCTCCATTCAGCAACCCCAGCTCTGGCAGTCAGCCCAATTTTTTTAAGCACAGTAGAGCCTGCTGGCTTGTGATCTGCTTCGTGCTCACCACTGTTGCTAGAAGAGTTCAGAGTCCTTCCTTCTGACATGTGGTAGAACTAGTATCAGCCTTTGTTTTGACTGATACCAGTTCTTAAAAAAAGAAAAAAATAAATGTATGAGCTATACACAGAATAGTATAATGGGGAAAGAGCTGTTAAGACAAGAGAGAAATCCTAATAGTGTATCCTGTACATCTCAGCTAAATGAATGTCTGTTCAGGCCTCTTTTTATCTGCCTTGTCTTTTGGACTGTAAACTCTGCCAAGGATGAGGACCTGACCCTCTTCTAAGTCCATGTATGGGTTCAGTAGACCTTAGCTGTGACTGAGATACCTAGGTAGATTCAGAATGCAAACACCAATAAGACATTAAGTTGAAGCATTTAAGCAGCCTTAATGGAGCTCTGGGACTGTAAGCTGTAGCATCTGATACTTCAACCACTTCTTTTAGTCACATTTCAAACTTTTTTTTTCCCTTTTGTTCCACTGATGTAAATTAGAGCAGCTTCTCAGTTCCAGTAATTAGTAACAAGTTCAGGGAGTACATTAAAATGAAACAATTTTCTCTCTGTAATGTAACAGCTGCATGAGTGAAACTACACTCTTTGTCTATAGGTCTGAAATCCTTCTCTAACTGCAATAAGCAAAAGGTATTTCCAGCTAAAAAGGCCCAATTCATCTATCAGTATTTATTCAAATGTTTTAAAAGGTCATATCTATATTAATTATTTTAGATATAGTAACCTGCAGGGCAGCAATATGATTTATCCGGAGCTCTCACCAATGAGTCAATTCCAAGAGAAATTGCATCATTCTGTCCTATCATGCATTAAACACTGCATTACTACACGTCAGAATAAAATGGGCTTGATACTTCTATTCCTAGCACAGTATCACAATAATTACCCTTTCATTAACCTTCCACTAAGCAGGATGTTTTCCATAGCACTGTCACTGCACAGACCCGCAAAACTTGCAGGGCTTGAGAAAACGTGGGAGGCACGCTCAGAAGACTGGTGCTTTGCTCTAACACTACTGGTTTTCTAATCAAATATGTATCATTGCCCAGACTGCATCTGGGATGCAGGAGTCTTTCAGGATAACTCACAAATCCACAGGTGGTCTCTGACTGCCAGATTTAACATCTTGTTCTCTGTACTAAAGGAGTCAATACCAAACCAAATGAGGTCTCCTACCTCATGCTCGGCACTCCCAAAATACACTCCAAGACATGCACAGAAGCCTCTCTCTCTGATCCGAATCAAAGAACACAGATACCAAACTATTCAGCCTGAGCTACTTCAAAATATAAATGCTCCCAAGTGAAGACTGAATAGGGAGATACCTAGTGAAGTTACTACCACAGGTTGGCTAAACACAAATCACTGAACAAGCTCCTTTTTTTTATATCACAGTATTGAACTTCAGCACTTTGACCTATAAAATCCTATTTTAGAATCTCACATTATCTGGATCTAGTCCAGTATTGAATTGAAGTTCTTCACTGGCATCTAATAGTAATTAGGAAATATAATGCCAAATTCTGTTAAACTGCTCTTTCAGTTACTAGTAGCTACCTTCTACACAGCCTTGTGCAGTAATACAGCATTATGTAACAGGATTGTCTCTCCTAAGTATCATTAAAAATCTACATAACAAACCATCATATTTATTAATGAACTACAGAATTCAGTATTGTAGACTCAGCCATTACTGGGATCATTTTAAACTGCAAGTCCTAAATCTTGTCATGTATTTTAAGATACTGCTATTGTATCTATTACCAGAACCTTGGATTAAAAGTGAAATGTCTAAAATATAACTTAGCCTTATTAAAGCTGTTTGTTTAGTTTTATGGGGGTTTTTTTTCTATCTGATACCTAGATCATGGAATTTGATCCAATTTATTTAATTCTGAGTTCCAGGCAGTTTCACATAACACAAATGATGTTATGTGTCAGATGAAAACACTGGAGGGAAATTTTTATTAACACATTTACTGGGGAATATAATATTTCTCTGACCTTTTCCACAACCTAAGTGAACAAATACAGATGATAGCCCTTTTCTTATGTAAAATCCCCTTTAAAAATCTTAAACTGACCTGACTACTGTCTGTAGTGTTTCAAGGAATTTAACAGAATGGAAATTGCTGAACAGTGGTACATGGTTCAGCCAGAAAAACATTCAGAAAATTATTCTGTCACTGAATTAATAGTAATCAATAATCTGAGTTAGTATAAGAAAACTTTTGGAAACAATTTACTAAATCAAACAAATCAGCTAGATTTTTATGTCTTGCTAGGATTGTGCTTGATGTGTTAAAATCTCTATTTCTTTCTCATACTGAAAGATAAAACAGTGAGTCTTTTTTGACACATTAAGCAAACTGCAGACCTAAACTTTCTCAGAAAACAGTGGGAATTTTGTTATTTTCTTCTAAGTAAGAACCAAGAACCATCAGCATGCATAAGTAAAGTAACCTGATTAGACTGCCACATTATTAGCAGATTAAGCAATAATAATCCCTTGCGACAGGGAATTCAAACCCAAATTAGCTCCCTGGGAGACCTGGGCTTGCTATAGAACTTTTACTTCAGCTTCAGGCCTGCATTCAGGAACGCTGACACAGGGAGATAAGACCCATAACGCCTGCGCTGACCAAACCATACACGTTTGCAGTTAAGACTCAAAGGAACTTCATCAGTCAAAGCACCTAAAAACATACTGAAAAATTTTGCTGCATATTCTTTCTTCCCAATCTTTCTTAAACATGTTTAGTATGGAAGTTGTACTAGTTCTGCCCGACACTGCATGCTCTTCTTCACCATTACACTAGTAATGAATCTTATGTCTGGCTCCCTTTTGATGCATCTCTGTTATACAGAACTGCATGCCAATATACAGACACTTGCTAGATGAACATTGTTCTAGTTCTCTCAGCTGTGTAGTACCAGTAAACAAAAGTTACAAGGCTGGAGATTTTCACAATATGTACAGAAAAGCAGGTACAAAAAAATCTCACTTGCTTATAAATCTGAAAGTATAATGAGTACAAGTGCCCCATGTTCTTGCAATTACAGTGCAAGTCTCTATAAAAAGCCATCTGTAAAGCAATTTCACATTTAAAACATTCCACAATACTCTTGCAACAACTGATCTAACTAAAGAACTTTTAGCAATGTTTTTCTGACATAAATTAAAACATGATTATTTTTACCTTGTATTCCTTCTTAAAAGTAGCACTCTCCTCTGAAAAGAAACGTCCAATAAACCCTCCATTCTTTTCTAACACTGTGTACTTTATTATCTTTTATCTTATTTTTACATCTGATGAAAGCACAGCAATTCAGCAAAATTATCTACATTGAAATTTTAATGCATTACAAGTAATCCTCAGATCTTCTTTGATCAAAAATTGCTTCAATCGCCAATGTGAATTGGAACAAAAGGAAGGAAGGAAAAAAGTTTAAAATAAAGCATTCATACTTTTATAAAAGACTATCAAGAAAGTCCAGACAGAAAATAACTTTCTAGAAGGCTACTGTAACATCATAAAATACAGAAAAAGGAAATAATAGATACCTTTTTAAGTTCAATATTTGTCATTAAAGGGAGAAAAAGATTAACAATGTTCTTCAGAGTTCTGTGTTCTCTGATGAAGCAGTCAACATACCAATATGCAAAATGCAATATAAAGGTCCAGTGAGTTCACATTACCATAATCTCTGCTTTGAGGGTAGACTGTCATTGCACAATGTACCAGTCTAATACCACAAGCTTACGTCTTATGCTCCTGTTCACAAAATTTCCAATTCAACTCCCAATGAAGAAACCAGTACAATTCAGCAGAAGACACAACACCAAAAGCCAGACTCTCACCATGGCAGATGTTCATAACAGATCTAGACTGATACTCATGCCAAAGGTTCCAGTCTGTATGAAATCACTGGATGAGAATTACATGAAAGAAGAGGAGCTTTCGCACCTTGAAGGAAATCTATAAACTGTACCTCAAATACGAGCCTATGAGCCAGGCAGAAGCAAGCATGATGGGAACAACCAATATGGAAAAAGGGAAATCAGCATTCTAGGAGAAAAGGGCTGTTCTGAGTCTGCAAAAAGGAAATCAGACCATTGGTGCAGACAGAATGGAGGGTATAGATAAGGACCACCATATTTGAATGAGAAAGACAGCAAGAAGACTGCAGGGGTAAACCAGTTTTAGTGGTACTAATTTGATTGTGAAGAATGGCTATCACTGGGGGAATCTGTGTACAGATAACTATTTCAGCAAGTGTTACACTGTGTTACAGTACTCATTGCACAGACTGAATTACTGCTGCAATGCAGCATTGTGTTCTTTGGCAGAAATAAGAACATGCACCATTGCCTTTTTGCCTTGTCAATCCCATTCTTATCTACCTACTGAAGCAGCCCTTATGCTGCTCTTCAGCATGAACTACATGATCTAGCATTTTGCCCTAGTTAGTTTAATACAGCCTGTCGGTAACAGATAGAGATTCAATAGGTACTTAATCATAATGAAAGGTAACTATACACTATATAATGACATTTACATTTCTCTCATTCTTCAGTGATGTTATCCGAGACATGCTAATGCATGTTACACATACTACATTACATTGTAAAAAAATAAGAGCTCTTTGGGCTATGGAAGACATGAAAGCACTAGAAAATGTGCATGTTTTTAATTCTGGCATTTCTATACTAAATCATTTAGACTACAGCAAAACTATTTAAAGACGCAAGAATAAATTCACACCTGCTGCAAATACATACTTCAGTGACATTGCATCTGTTTAATGTTGCCAGGAATTTTTTTCCTGAGTTTCTACAAAATATTCACATATTTATTTCACATCAAGAACATTTGCTAATGACACTAAACTGGGAGGAGTGGCTGACACACCAGAAGGTTGTGCTGCCATTCAAAGAGACCTTGATAGGCTGGAAAGTTGGGCGGGGAGAAACTTAATGAAATTCGCCAAGGGCAAGTGCAGAGTTTTGCATCTGGGGAAGAACAACACCATGTACCAGTACAGGTTGGGGGCTGACCTGCTGGAGAGCAGTGTAGGAGAAAGGGACCTGGGGGTCCTGGTGGACAGGAGGATGACCATGAGCCAGCAATGTGCCCTTGTGGCCAAGAAGGCCAATGGGGGTGGTTAGTAGGTCAAGAGAGGTTCTCCTCCCCCTCTATTATGCCTTGGTGAGGCCACATCTGGAGTATTGTGTCCAGTTCTGGGCCCCACAGTTCAAGAAGGACATGGAACTGCTTGAGAGAGTCCAGCACAGAGCCAC
>VZRW01001657.1:68456-140605 GCA_013398125.1 Aegotheles bennettii
GAAGAGGGGTTGGTCAGGAGCAGGGTGGCGGCCGCAGCGGGAACCCCTGCGTACTGGCGGCCGGGAGGCAGCTGCGGGGATGAGGGATGGAGACCTGGCAGGGGCGAGCCTGGAGGCTGAAGGGATGGAGGGAGGCCGTGGGGAGGATGGAAGGCACCACCCAGTACACCCAGTACCCGTGGTGGTGGTGTGCAAGTCCTGTAGCCCAGACTTCTGCCGCAACTGCATGATGATGTTTCACTGTAACACACACACCCCCGCTGAACTCCATGTCACTAAGTCTGTCCACTGCCCTTATACCAGTTTTTTTATATGTTGTATTAAAAAAAAAAAAAGAAAAAAAGAAAAAAAGNAAAAGAAAAAAAGCAAAGCACACGGATTCTGGCTAGAAAGGAAGAGGTGTATGAAAGATGAGAAAGCAAGTGGTCCGAAGGTGCGGCAATCGGAGGGGGAAGGCGTGCTGACTTCGGTGAAAATAGGCACGATGGAGTGGAGAGTGAACTGCCTTAATGTTCACTCTGTGAATAATTATTGCAGCAACTTCAATCTTAACGCATGCTGAATAAAACTGTATAACTTCCTTACACTGCATGAGTCGAGAGGTTTTCCTTCAAAGAGTTACAAAGTTAGGCTGCCTAGCCGATTTGCATTTCCTTCATGCTTTACTGAGAAAGCTTGATGCAAACTCATTTTGTGTTTCTACTTCACTATCAAAAGCAATTTGTCGTAGTATTGTGCATTTCTCATTGTTGCTGGTACACTTAACTAATAATTTCCACGATGCATTTCAGTTATGTGTAAAAACAGTCCTGTAAACAATAGGTATTTGCATCTGGTCATTGAACATTACTTGGAACTCAGTAACTCAGAACTAAGTAATTATGAACTAAATTTCTATTATACAAAGTACTAATGAGAGGAAGAATTTACGCTTTCTATTGCCAGATCATGAGTGATACTTTTACTTAGTAAATTAACTAATAATGTTATCACATGACTGCACAGTTAATTGACACAGGAAAAGGTCATTCCTGGATTTCTTTGAATTATGTCTGAAGTTAATGACACGCTTAGATCTGTAATCATCTTCCCCATTATTTGATGCCTCTAATTTTACCATAGGGAAGCTATCATTCAACTTTTCACGTCCGCCAAACATGTCCATCAGATATTTACAGCTTTTTGCAATTTCTCATATACCATGTAAAATAACACATTGGTAACCATTCAGTGGCAATCTTTTCTGCTTCTTCAGACTTTCTGCAAAAAATAGCAATCTACAGAGTAGATGGAGTAGGATATTTTTACTGCAGCACTTGTAAACAGGGTATTTTTTACTCCACTGCTTGTAATCACCTTTATAATTTGTCTTACTAGGCTTGTTGGAACTTAAATCAAAGGTCTTTAAATTCCACGTTGATTTAATCTTCAATGTGAAGATGTTTCCAGCTTCAGAACTGCAGAAGAAATTCTACTTCCAGTGTAAAGGATTTCCAGTTTTGCTTCTGGATGCAAATGACAAAAATACGATACAAAAAAAGCTTACTAATTTTTGTCATTTTTTTTTTTCAACACAAGAAACCACTGGTGGACAGAAGGTTTGCAATTCAGCTGCTATAAGATTGAGCTATGTTGGAGGGGAGTTTATCATTCTCTAAGCTGAGTTACGGGCCTACACACGTGTGGAGAGAAAGCCTCATTTCCTGGTCTGGCTCTCACTGCGTGCTTGTGACTCAGAAGGTTTGAGGACAGAGAAACAATTTAAGTGGAAAGCAAGAAATGACAGCATGAGAAAAAAACATTATCCTAAAGCAAAGCTGAGATGCTGATGTACAAAACCTCTACCTTATCAAAATTTTAGATTGAGAAAATGCACAAGCAGAGAAAATGAGTAGATTCTGTTTGAGGGAAAATGTTTTAGGTAGCAGTTACGCCAATTTTATTTTTCTGCTAGATTTTACTATCTTGCCACTTGCTAGAGATTTTAAATATAACACGTTATTTTATAGTTTTGTTGGAAGTAAACATGGATGAAATAAGCCACTTAATAAATTAATATTTTTAAAACCTCTTCTAACTACCGAATAACTACAATTAATAATATATTGAGTTCTGTAAAAATCTGTTCTGCCCTGAACTATTTGTATTTCTTAGATTGATGGTGTGGTATTCAGGAATAGGTGAAAGTTAGGAGTAACATTCTTGTAACTAGAATGAAGTAGATAAGCATATACAAAAATGGTAATAACTGTAAGTTGGTATACACCAGTAAATTTGAATGGAAACAATAATAATAATAATAGAATAGTTTGGGTTGGAAGGGACCTTACAGGGACATCAGTTCCAACACCCCTGCAATGGGCAGGGACACCTCCCACTAGACCAGGTTGCTCAAAGCCCCATCCAGCCTGGCCTTGAACACTTCGAGGAAGGGAGCATCCACAACTCCTCTGGGCAACCTGTGCCAGTGACTCACCACCCTCACAGGAAAGAATTATTTCCTAATATCCAATGTAAATCTATCCTCTTTCAGTTTGAAACCACTTCCCCTTGTCCCATCACTCCATGCCATTGTAAAAAACCTCTCCAGCTTTCCTGTGGCCCTCCCTTTCAGGTACTGGAAAGGCTGCTCTAAGGTCTCCCCAGAGCCTTCTATTCTCCAAGCTGAACAACCGCAACTCTCAGCCTCTCTTCATAGCAGAGGTGCTTCAGCCTTCTCATCATCTTCGTGGCCCTCCTCTGGACTTGCTTCGGCAGATCCATGTCCTTTTTCTGTTGGGGACTCCAGAACTGGACACAGTACTCCAGGTGGGGTTTCACAAGAGTGGAGTAGAGAGGGAGAATCGCCCCCCTGGACCTGCTGGTCCCACTTCTTTTGATGCAGCCCAGGATACTGTCAGCTTTTTGGGTTGCAAGGGCACGTTGCTGGCTCATGTTGAGCTTTTCATCAACCAACACCCTGAAGTCCTCTCGTCAGGACTGTTCTCAGTCCATTTTCCACCCAGCCTGTGTTTGTGCTTGGGATTGCCCCAACCCATGTGCAGGACCTTGCACTTGGCCTTGTTTAACTTCATGCAGTTTGCATGGGCCCACCTCTCAAACCTGTTAAAAATCATACCTCAGGCTCATAGTCCAGGGCTTGAACTTCCAGGGCAGAGCTGTTTAGTGTTTTGACTTCTCCATAAATTCTGTTGTGTAGTGCTTCAATAAAAAATAACCGTTTCTTGTTAAATGTGCCTTTTGTATACAAGTATCAGTAGTACTCTCAGTACATATAAATGACACTTTTTCATATGCTGGCTAATGTAAAATTAGATGATAGTGCATCTTGCACCTTTTGAATCTGTCACTATTGTTAATGTTCTGTCTTTGAGTATTAGCTCAGCACTGAATTTTAGCATAAACTATTGCAATTCAGAATGTTGTGTATTGTAAACTGAGTTACATCAGTAATTGTCACCTAAACTAGCTATTTGACCAGTCTCCTACAGCTGTACCACGATGACCTAAGTCTCTGGAAGATTACTTTACACCAATACTTTATTTTTACAGGCTTTAAACTATGATTCAAAGCAAAATAAGTATGCAGATGCTACACACAAAACCCCTCAAAAAGCAGGTATGTTGTCAATAGCAAGTCCAGAGTTATGTGTTTAAAAGATGATTATTCTAAGGATCATTTTCAGCCTGAATTTTGATCCTGTGTTAGTTTCAAGCCCTGATAGAAGTTGAACAAGAAAATGTGCTCGACTTTGTTAATATAATTTGTCAGTGTTTGTTCTCAATGCCAACCTTGTTTTTGGACAGCATCACTTGATAGTGTGCTGTCAAAATAGAAGTTTTTTGATTTTCCACCTTGGGTTGACATTTATATTTTTTGGTTCAGCATTTATCTTAGTGCAAGTTAACCCCCAATCTAAGCTTTTAGTACCCATCCACTCACTCTCCAAACCTGCTCATAATTTTGTCGGTCTGTATGTGTGCTTCAGGTTTGCAATTATCATCAGACAGAAACTCTCAGCTAGTTTTGAAACTCCAGTACTGTAGAATTGCATAGCTTTCCAGCTATGATTGTGATCACATTTCTGAGTGCATTAGTGGAAGCTGCTGCATGGAAGAGAGAACAATCTTGGATTTTTAGCTAACTTAACTTATCCTTCAAAAATGAGAAAAATTCAGGCAGGATAGCATTTCAGTCTGACCCTACAATGCTTCTCACTGTAGAACTACCTGATGACATGAACAGACTTCCTTGGGCAAGCAAACAAGCATAATAGTTGTATTCCTAAGTGTTTTTATCAAATCTCAAAAAAATATTGTAGACTTCAATGTGGTTCTTTCATGGATGATGAGCTACAAACAACATGTTAGCATATCTTGGATCAGGTGAGAAGCCACTGTGATTTAAGAAGTACCAGGTTGTATGGCAAGTGAAATTGCCAGCTACTGTGAGCACTTATAGGCCACAGTAGTTGCTCCTACATGTTGATAATAAAAGTCCTTAAATTCCTTAAAATAAGTGATAATAAAAGTCCTTAAAGTAATAAAAGACCTTAAAGTCTGGCTATACTTCACTTTTTTACAATTTAATTTCTAAATATTTTCTAAAATATTAACAGATGTAAGAGATTTGCTACTTTTTGCTGGCTTTATCAAGGGACATGTTTGTTTCCATGTCATCAAAATGTGGATTGTCTGCTACTCTGTGTATAATTTCATTGCGATATATCAGTGGCATATTCAATCATAGTGACAAGGCAAGGGCATATCTAGAATTAGCTACTAAACTGATATTCTCACTCTCACTGGTTTTGAATGGAAGGTGCATAGGATTCAATACATAGGGTTTCTGTAACTATAAGGGAATTGCAGGAAGTAGTGGTTGTAGCAGCTGCCTGTTGTTTAGAATTACAGTATGCTAATAATCTCTCAGCAGTGGTCTTGTGTGGCCTTGCCACATGAGTATAAGAGAACAAGACTGTGGGTGATGTGATTCCTGCCATCATTGCTGTGAGTGTATCTTGTGTATAATGTGTGTATCATGATGAGAGAGAAACATCCTAAAAGTTAAATTTCACCTTCAGGCTTTGTCTCTTAAATTCATATATTTAGGCAACTCTGGCAGCTAATTCAGGAAGCTGCAGTGTATCTCATTCTAATAGGAAACAATATGAAAAATGAAGTCCTGAAAGTTGTGAGCTATTTTAGAAATCTGACCAGAATAAATCTGCCCTTCTGTCACCTTTTGAAGAATAAAACCTATCATAGGTACTTCCAAATGTGAAACAGTGGCATCGTATTGTGTGATAAAACAACACTGGAAAGATATGAAAACCACAGATGCACCACATGATTCATTACAGTTAAAACACAGAGCATCCAAACTAAGCAGAACACTCATATATGAAGTCATATTTTAGCAGTTAATATCTAACATAGATGATTATGCTACTTGTGAAAATGTGGAAAATGAAGATACAATTCTGATAATGAAGCCATTCTCTGTACCTTTAACAATTTAGAAATCACCAAAATTAGGTTGATGACAGCAATGTAGAAAGATAGCAGCCACCCAGCTACATCTTCTTGAATATAAAACAACAGTTATAGTAACTGCAAGAATTTATGTTTATACCAATTAGATTTCAAGACACCAAATTTTTAAAAAGAATATGATTGAGTAGGTTGAGAATGAGGCTAAGGGTAAGGAGCTAAGAAATCCCCCAGCAAATGCACAGCAACTAGAAAAATAAAATATACTATGCAAACATTAGCCTCAGCTGCAAAACACTGAAAGAGATCCTAGACAAAGCTAAAATGTGAACTCTTTAACATATTATACATTGGAGTCTTAACTACAGTTTTCAAGAAGCTATCATTCCTATTTTTCCATATTTTTCAAAAAACCTCACAATCCAGTAATTCTATATCACTTATGACCATTTTCAATTTAAAATTTTTAATTTCAATGTAGCCTGTTTGGTTAACAACTTTAGTTATTTATGGAATAAAAAACACACTTTGTGTCCAATAGTAGCAGAGGGATTTAAAAAAAAATATTAAAAGTTTTTCATTTAAATTGCATATTTTCACTGATTTTTTGGTAATGAACATATTAAGGAACTTCAGTTGAACAGCACAGAACCACTGAGAAGTCACCATGATTTCTTGTTGCAGCATCGTGCTGGCTGCTCCTAGTTCTCTACAAGATAGCATCTGATCAGGATTCTGAAGGATAATTTTCCTTATCCCTTGGGACATGAATTACCCCTTTGGACACAGAGGGCATGGATTTGCAGACTGCACTCCTGTTTTTGCATTCTGGAAACATTTAGGAATGCACCTTATTCTCCCCAGTCTGGAGTAAATTGAAGTGCATTGCAAGATTTGGGCTGTATAGAGATTAAAATACTCAGTTTTAGGAACACTGTGAGTTGAGGGTTTGGCTTGTTAGGTTTTGAAATGTGAATTTAAAATTTAATTTTCACTAAATTGAAGGTTTAGGTATAAATAATGGAATGGTACATTGACCATCATCTCTTCAGCAGAATGAACATACAAATTTTGTTTCTGAAAATAATACAGAACATACTGCTTACTAAGGAATGATTCTATGTGTTATGTTTATCTATTTAAGACATTATGAGAATCTCAGAAATTATTTTCTCCATTTAAAACCAGAAAACAATATGTTTACCATAAAATCATACCAATAAAATCATACCCAGAGGAAGAACATTCTGATTCCCAAAACTCACTGAGATTAGAAGAAAAATATTGTAGCAGCTCAAAACTGTACTTGAGTTAAAAATAGTTTCCAATCATGATGTGTTGTATCTGAGATGACACATTTTTCAGAAAATTGTTGGGGTTGTATTTTTAAAATAAATTAATACTTTTATGATAGAATGCAACAGATAGGGACTATTATTTCAATTACTGTGATTCAGAATACCATGTAAATAAATGAATATAATATTAAGACAAAAGAAGAAGTTTGTTTTTTTTTTTCAGAAATCCCCCAAAGACTCTTTTACAGATTGAATCAATGATAAATTAATTTTTGTGACAGCAATGAATAAATAGTGTAGGTTGTTCCCTAGCAAGCTATCCACAAGAGATTTTTAAATTCATTTAGGCAATTAATTGCACATTTGTACAGTGTTCTACATGGCCATTCAGGACATAGGGAAAAGAACAAATCCTCTGCTCAAGAAAACAGAAGAAGAACGATGTCACAGTCATGGGTGTCATTGCTAGGCCTGGGCTAAGACAATAATTAATTTGAAAATGAAGAAGCCAGCAGTTATTTTCTTTACACCAGAAGTCTATGTAGATTTGTGTTGCAACACAGCATTCAAAAACTTAAATGTTTAAATAAAAGTCTAGTGCTTTCACAGAATCACAGAATCACAGAATCACAGAATTCTAGGGTTGGAAGGGACCTCGAAGGATCATCTAGTCCAATCCCCCTGCCGGAGCAGGTTCACCTAGAGTACATCACACAGGAACACATCCAGGCAGGTTTTGAATGTCTCCAGTGAAGGAGACTCCACAACCTCTCTGGGCAGCCTGTTCCAGTGCTCTGTCACTCTCACAGTGAAAAAGTTTCTCCTGATATTCACATGGAACCTTCTATGCTCCAGTTTGCAACCATTGCCCCTTGTCCTATCATTGGTCATCACTGTAAAAAGCTTTGCTCCATCGTCCTGACACCCACCCTTTACATATTTGTAAACATGGATGAGGTCTCCCCTCAGTCTCCTTTTCTCCAAGCTAAAGAGACCCAGCTCCCTCAGCCTTTCCTCATAAGGGAGATGTTCCACTCCCTTAATCATCTTAGTGGCTCTGCGCTGGACTCTCTCAAGCAGTTCCCTGTCCTTCTTGAACTGTGGGGCCCAGAACTGGACACAATACTCCAGATGTGGCCTCACCAAGGCAGAATAGAGGGGGAGGAGAACCTCTCTTGACCTACTAACCACCCCCTTTCTAATGCACCCCAGGATGCCATTGGCCTTCTTGGCCACAAGGGCACATTGCTGGCTCATGGTCATCCTCCTGTCCACCAGGACCCCCAGGTCCCTTTCTCCTACACTGCTCTCCAGCAGGTCAGCCCCCAGCCTGTACTGGTGCATGGTGTTGTTCTTCCCCAGATGCAAAACTCTGCACTTGCCCTTGTTGAATTTCATTAAGTTTCTCCCCGCCCAACTCTCCAGCCTATCAAGGTCTCTTTGAATGGCAGCACAACCTTCTGGTGTGTCAGCCACTCCTCCCAGTTTAGTGTCATCAGCAAACTTGCTGAGGATACATTCTGTACCCTCATCCAGGTCGTTGATGAAGATATTGAACAACACCGGTCCCAGTACCGACCCCTGAGGGACTCCACTAGTCACAGACCTCCAACTAGATTCTGTCCCATTGACTACAACTCTCTGACTTTAACCAGTTCTTGATCCACCTCACTACCTGATCACCAAACCCATACTTTATCAGCTTATCTACGAGGATGCTGTGGGAGACAGTGTCAAATGCTTTACTGAAATCATTTTCCATATCTTACACTAAGTCTTTCATTTTATTTTCTCTTTAGTTCATCCAGTTTCCTAGCTGAATTAGGCAATCTTCCTCTGTCTTGTATTCCTGACTTCTCTTCTGATTCTCATCACTGTTCATATTTTCTTTCTTGTAGAATACTATTCTTCATTTTCTGTATCCTTTACCACTCCATTTATCATTTTTTTTCTTCTTTATTAAATGTAAGTAGTCTGGTTATCTGAGACTCAGATTTAAAAAAAAAAATTAAAAAGAAATTAAAAAAGCTGAAGGATAAGCTTTGATCTTAGATACCTGGGTTTACTTGCATGCTTAGAATCTACTCCATCTGTTGAGAAGAGTCCTTTTCCTGCAAATGCCTCCCAGAAGTTGGACATCTCCCTTAAATCTGTTCAATCTCATTATCTGGATCTGGATTTCCAAAAAACTGCTGCCTGCAGGCTCCACTTCTGAAGAGTTTATAACCCCAAATACGAATTTAAATAATCAAAGTGAGTCTGTTGTCTCGCTTAAAAGTCCTGAAACTCCATTTGAAGTCAGATTCCTGCTATTAGAACTGCTGGACTAGCAGCACTCTCGTTGTTCACTGACTTCCTACTTTTAGGAATTTTGCCCATACCTGCTATTTATTCATGGTTTTCAGTTGAAATCAGGAAGTTGTTTGGCTGGACATGAAGAGCAGTCAATGGTTTTTCTGCATTTGAATAATTTTCAGTCCACAGTCAGTATCTTAAATCTTTATTGTGTCTGAATCTGCTTGATTGGACGGTCCCTTTATTCTTTATTTTTAACCACAAAGACCCAACTCTTTTGATGTTGCAATGATTATCAGAGTCTCTCCCATCTATTCCTAAGGATCATTTTGCCTAGTAGACATTCTCATATTTCCTGTGTATCATCCTGTCTTTACTTTCCATCTGATTCCTGATTGTCTCTCCTCTTTCTTAAATTTTACTACTGAGATGAGCTTCCTTCCTCCTACCTATGCCACCCTCTCTTAATTTTGGTAGAAATGAGGAGACATTACTGCTACTGCTCTGCAAAGCTACTTGGCAGTTTTCAGCAAATTCCCAGTTCTTCTAGCTTCCTGAATGGTGTTACTTAAAAACATAAATCTTTTACCACTTTAGTATTGCTATTGGCTAAGTCACTTTTCTGTGTATCTTTTGAACAAGCATTTTAACTTTTTTGGTTTTCAGTTTGCCTGTGTTTCACATAGTTAATCACACTGTCTGTTCTAAAACCACAACTAATAAAGTACTGATTTACATTATACTAATTAATCATAGGTTTTGGGGTAGATAATGTCAAAACCAGTTTATTTATCCAAATGTTAGTTTTGATAATTTTACTTTTATTTCATTATTTCCATTGGCCTACAAGAACAATACTGAAAACACAGTTTTGATTCAGACAATACTTTTTTTCTCTAAACTATTGGAAAACTTCAAGTAGAGTTAAATGCACACACAAAGTGTGAACATAGAGTGTTCATTATAATTTGTGAATTTTAAACAAAATTATAGTTTTCAATGGTGCCTTTAAGATCTAGCTTGGACTAGAAACATTGATAATTCCTTCAAACGTCAAGCACTAGGTTACTCTTGAGAATCAGATGCTCTCTTCAGTTTGGTTTGGTTGTTGTTTTTTGTTCGGTTACAGGAAATGCATCATATTTGGGTGTATCACAATTCACTTCAAAGGCAGGATTTATCTTACACTGTGTCAGCCATCCCAACATTATTGTTACTTACATTCCTCTGATGGGATGGGATAAGTTGCCTTGTGGTTACATGTTCTGTCCAGCAGCTAAAGAGAAGACAAAAGCTTAGCTTAATCTAGACACCTAACTTTGAAGCAGATGGAAAAATTCCATCCCTCACTCACATACCTTACATAGGTGCAGCTTTGAAATCCAAAGTCCTTAAATTATTCTCATTATGACAGAAATGTTTTGAGATTCAAACTAACTAGTTATACACTTTGACTAATCAATATTGTGAGAATTTATGAAGAGCAAGGATTAAAAAAATAGTGAGGTTAGAGTGACAGCATTTACTGATAGCATATGTAAAAATGCTGGTTTAAAAATAACAGCTATAGAAAAATTGGCTGTGCAGACTACTTTGGATTCTACATATTATTTTGTGTTCTAATATTACATTAATATGAATATTATATAAAGACTACTATGACTCAATTTGGTCATAAACCTTCCTTAAATTACATTTTTCTGAATGTATGTTTACAAATGTTAGAAAACATTATCTAGTATTTGCTTGAAAATACAATAAACACTATTTTCTGTATACTGAAATCAAAATATTGAATGTTCACACTAATATTTTTATAGGATGATAAAGCACTCTAATTTGATTCCCCTTTTTATTGCCTAGACAAATGATATATCAAGGAGTTTATATTACTTTGGTGAGACTTGTCTATGAAATACCTAGACTTTGAAGAGTCATTGTAACAATGCAGTTTAAAGTTTCAAAATGAGAGACAATCAGCTGTACAGGGCTTGTGACTCAAAAGAAAACCTTAAATGCAATTTGCAGAGGTGCTAGTGCAATTTATAAGTGCTGGTATTCAAGACCAGGGTTAAAAGTTTGGGGAGGTCTTGTTCGGTTGGTTCTTTTTCCTAGAGTTATCGATTTAGCCTGGACACTGCTGTATTTCTGGGAGCAATATGGGGTATTATAATGTGGAACTGAATTCACTAGCTAATGAGTAGACCTTGAGTGTAATTCTCTGTAAATGTACTTTTCTTATAATTTTGCCTATTTTACAAGGTTCAGGACTACGACAGCAGGGATTGATCCTGTGCTTAGTGAAGTCAATGGCAAAATTTCCATGGTAAGTAACAACTGAGTCTCCCCATCCTTCACAATGTGTAAGCACATGTGAACAAAAGCTCTAATTTGCTGCAGGTATGAACTAGCAGGAAATAACTCCCCAGAGTAAGAGAAGTAGGTAGGAATGTGCACCGCAGTGTTGTGCGCCTCAGGGCAGACAGTCACGGCATCTGTGAGCACTGCTGCTTTGTGCATCAGACTTGCTTTAAGCTAAAACCTCTTCAATACATAGAACCAACGTTTCAAGCTACAGAATTCAGCACCTCAGTTACAGGTTGAGAAAGTTTGGCAAGCTTGGTGTCTTTGTTCAGGTGAAGCATATGATTAAACAGACCAAAAGCTTCTTTACAAATACACATTTTATTCACACAAATAGTATGTCCAAAGTAATGAATCTATTGTGAATATGTACAAAGAGACAATTAATGCTGGATTCACATGAAAACACCAGATAGAAAGCTGATTTTCCTGGTCTCTTATCTTTAACACACAATGGTCTTACATGGACATGACAAATGGGGACCATAAGACCCTGCAAAACCATCATTGTCTACTTTGTAGTGCTGATACTATTGTTTAAGTAATGAAAAGGATGGAGTTATAAAGGATGTTATAAAAATGAAAATATATTATTGATTTCCCAAGGGATCCCAGTGAAAACGCATGCAAATAATATTTTTCTTTTACCTGTAAAAGCGAACAGATTTCACACTATCAGACCTTAGTCTTTAATTATGGGAAATGTTTATTCAGATTGGGGGCAGAGAGTTACAGATGTGTTTATCCAGTAGAACTGATAAACTCTACTAAATTAAACTGAGTATTTTTCCAGGTGTTTCACAGAGGATTATGTGTTTCCAATAGCTTTTCATATATTTGTCAAAAGCTGGAAAAAAGTGAATAGAGAACAGAGCTTCTTGCTAAACAAATAAGCTTATAAATATGCCAGGAGGTGGAAGGATGGGGTTTGCTACATACTTCATGATGGCAACCTGGGTGTTGTGTCATTTTGTCAACCAGATATGTATACGCATAATGAGTATAGCACCCACTGGAAGTTCAGCACAAATGTGGAGAAGCAGCAGCACTCAGGACTCATTTCAGCATTTAGTGGAAGAGCCAAGAGTGGACCATGCTGAAGAAGGTGATTTAGTTTATCAAGTGGAGTTCTTCAAATATGTATGTACACATATTTTCACTCTTGTGTAAGTGTAATGTGCTGTGTTTCAGCTTTTATTCATCAATAGAAATGTGCTCACTTAGGGATTGTTACAACTGAGAGAATCTTCCAGTCATTGGAATTTCTGTTTTTCTTATCTCAAGCTCTTTTGATAATAACAACACTGCTTTAAGTAACAAGATTACATAAAAAAGAAAATTGTTGAAAATAAAAATTTAAAGACTAGAGTTTTAAAAAATATTAGATTATTTTGGCCTAATTACTTTTATACTAGTAGAATATGTCTTGAAGAACTTAGCCTTGTATTTAAAAAAAACAAATTATCTGTTGTATAAATTCATTTGGCCAGCTTCTTAGTTCATGCACTTTGAATTTGGCTAGAGTTACAGTATAGTACATACGTGAGGGCTTGGCCTTTTCACTTAAAAACTGAAGTGTGGGTTGGAGGAGGGAAAGGTGGTTTCAGCCATTTTAGCTTTGCTTATTTAGAAAGCTTATAAAAAAACACAGATGTTCTTATTTTCTCTTCACAGTGGTTTAACAGATTTTATGTTTTGTTTCTTCTTTACAATTTTCCCTCTTATATCTGAGCTAAAAGACTGTAATCTTTTCTATGTTGTCTCCTTTGATGTAAGAAATAGAAGGATTATAAATCAGAAAAATCCTGCAGACAGAATCTATTAAGTCCTTTGGAAAAATTGTGAAAACTAATTTGGTTGCACCACTGTGAAATCCAAACTGAAATAGCTTGTGTCCTAGGAAGAAAAAGAGCTCTTACTACCTCACACCAGCCAAAGGTTGATAGCTATTATGTGCAGAATGCCTGATGTGAAAGATTTAGCTATAGTTTTTACACAGATTAGCAGGTAAAGGGAAAAAGAAAAGGAAACTTCATAGATGTGAATTCATAATGTGAGAGGCTGGTAAAAAAATCCTGAGAGTCCATAGAAATGAACGTTTATCATTCTACAAATGCATTTAGAAATGTAATATCTTTGAAAAGTATGAACTGTATGTGATGAAATTAAGTCTTTGTTGGCTGGCAGGTGTTCTTATGAGATAATACTTATACAATTATATATATATTTTTACTGGAGCTCACATATGTTTTATATATATATAAATACATAAACTCTTCATGTTTATGTACACCTGTATATATACATCTGCATGTATTTACATGGATATCTATGTGTGTGTGTGTATACACATGTACACTCACCTACAGATAAATCACATATCACAGACAGAGAGAGAGAAGAAGAGAGAGGTGCATATCTGTCTGTCAGCTCCACCAACACTCACAACTGAATTGCTTGTCTGTGAAGACTAGGACTGACAAGGCTCTGTCACTAAACACAATATGGATTCCCACGCAGGATTTGTGTGGTGACATTGGATGATTCAGCTGGAGATCAGTCAGGGCTAATAGCATGGTCCATGGAGAGAGTTAGTTCAAGGGTGACATTGAATTTGGAATTCGGTGTCTTCCTCTGAACTCGTAACTACATGTAACTATGATCCCATAACTACAGGGATCCTCTAGAGACTGTGCCTCCTGAAAAGAGCATCAGAATAAAGCAGTGCCTCGCTCATGTTGCATGATAGAAATGCTATGAACTTTCAGTGTCTGTGTGAATACATTCTTGTACAACTTAAAAACAGGTCAAAGTAGAGTGATGGTAAACAGCATGTGGAAAATCTACTTAATTGATATATTTTCTTGCGTTGATTTGCCTGACTTAATTGAGCAGCTAATGCCAGTTTCTAGGGTATATATTGAATGACTTTATGTCTGTTGTATATAATCAGGAAAATGATATCCTGCCAGCCTACCAGTTGTGAGCCATAAATGTTGTCCTCTGGCTACACAAAACTCAAATTTAAAATGTTGTCATAACTTGCAAATACACAGAAATTATTTACTTTCGGCAACATGTTAGACTAAGTATAAACTTTAACATTTATTGGTTTATTATTCACTTATTTCTTTTCCTGTGAAGTAGAAGAAAATCTTCCTGAAAGCTGTTGGGGAAGAGGATCAGTGCCAAATGAAATCTGAAATGAAATTGTCTGAAACAAGCACTGAAGCTGTACATTCCTCTGGCATGTTTTGGTATACAGATTATAATCATTTCTCTTAGGATATAATCCTAGTCTCTTGACAATGGGTATTTGCTTCTGGCTATGATTTTCAAAAGTATGTAAGTTACTTCAAAGCATGATTATTATCAGTTTGAAATGGAGTTGTGCCTCCAAATTACTGAGATACTTTAAAATTGCTTTCCCATCACTTTAGTAAGGTATACTCAGATTCTCTAATATATGAACACAGATTACTTTTTATCTTCAAACCATTTCTGCATATGAGAAAAATATATCCTTTCTTTGTCACTACATATTCTTGCTTTACTATCTGAGAAACAATTTTTTTGGTTGATATATTATTTTAGGATGATAGCATAAAGAGTACTCCCACTGTTATCCCATAGAGGAAAATGTACTTTTTGTGACATCTCAGAGAAAATGGTGATGACAGTAAAATGAAAATATTACTCAACCACTTGTTTAAATGACTGAATTTTCCAATAAGCTAAAAGAACAACACCATGCACCAGTACAGGCTGGGGGCTGGCCTGCTGGAGAGCAGTGTAGGAGAAAGGGACCTGGGGGTTCTGGTGGACAGGAGGATGACCATGAGCCAGCAATGTGCCCTTGTGGCCAAGAATGCCAATGGCATCCTGGGGTGCATTAGAAAGGGGGTGGTTAGTAGGTCAAGAGAGGTTCTCCTCCCCCTCTATTCTGCCTTGGTGAGGCCACATCTGGAGTATTGTGTCCAGTTCTGGGCCCCACAGTTCAAGAAGGACATGGAGCTGCTTGAGAGAGTCCAGCGCAGAGCCACTAAGATGATTAAGGGAGTGGAACATCTCCCTTATGAGGAAAGGCTGAGGGAGCTGGGTCTCTTTAGCTTGGAGAAAAGGAGACCTAGGGGTGACCTCATCCTTGTTTACAAATATGTAAAGGGTGAGTGTCAGGACGATGGAGCAAAGCTTTTTACAGTAATGACCAATGATGGGACAAGGGGCAATGGTTGCAAACTGGAGCATAGAAGGTTCCATGTGAATATCAGGAGAAACTTTTTCACTGTGAGAGTGACAGAGCACTGGAACAGGCTGCCCAGAGAGGTTGTGGAGTCTCCTTCGCTGGAGACATTCAAAACCCGCCTGGATGTGTTCCTGTGTGATGTACTCTAGGTGACCCTGCTCTGGCAGGGGGGTTGGACTGGATGATCTTTTGAGGTCCCTTCCAACCCCTAGGATTCTGTGATTCTGTGAAAAGCAGATGCATTTATTATTTTGTACAGGCACAGGTTTTTGACCACAGAAGCTTCTGAACTTGCTTTTATTATGAAGATTAATGTCAATGAAAAAAATCAACACTCAGTATATGGGCAGTGGGATACATTTTATATGTCAACTTCACTATACTGTATTTTCCTAATACATAGTTGTCATTTTTTTTCTTCTCTCTTATTTGTAAGTTGACCATTGAGTTAAGAAGTGAAAAAACCTACTGCCACTAGTGTTTATGCTGAAAAAAATGGACCATGAGGTACTGTCTTGGGGCTACAACTCTGTGGAATGGAGCAAGGCAATCCACAACAGTATAGGTGGACCTTGGAAGCACAGACACTGGGCAAGGGAGGTTGTCTCCCTGGTGGTTCCATATTCTCCAGTGAACCAGATACTACTACTCAGAGCCTCGTCTTATTCTCTTTTTTGAGTGACAATATTGGAGGAGTAGAAAAACACCAACAAAATTGATACATCATCCTTCAGGCATAAATTAACCAGAAGGGAGTTACAGATTTTCATTTTCAGCTGCCAGGTTCAAGATCCTGGACAAGGGCTCTGTCAGGGTACACCCATTCTGCAGTACCATCAGAACAAGTACAAGGTCCCCTTCCTGGTACCAAGGTAGTCATCTTCCTCACCTAAGTCTGCTCACCACTGGCTCATAACAATTGTTCAGTGATCAGTTTAGGGTGGGCAAATTCACAAGTAGTTTGGTCATAGCCTAGATAGGTACTTCATTCCTGTGTTCACATCTTTGGTGCTCCAGAGTCATTACCAGACTGGTAGCTATTCAGGATCTTCCTTTCTTTTGCCTCCTTTTCCAAAAGTAGTCTGGTACTTTGGCTTTAGGTATGGCTATAAGCCTACTTAAAATCAAAAGAGGTAAAATGGTATCTAAACAATTGATTAGTCTTTAGTGAAAATCAACTTTGTTTCCTTTTAACAAACTTTTGAATTCTGCAATTCTTTCTATTGCTGTAAATCATAAGCCAATATTTATGTGGGAATCTTGTAATATATTTAAGTATTGAGTCTAAAACTCAGTCTCTCGTCCCTCACTCAGTTTTTCAGGTTGCAAATCATGTGGCAAAAGGACACCTATTTACTAATGCGATGTGGAACGTAATGGACGTTCTATACTCCAAACTCATCTAAACATCATACAATAACTTTTAAAATATATCTTTGTGTTAGATTTATGCTCTTGCATTGTAAATTATTGGAAAGAAATTTGAATGCTGGAACTTTTTTTCATTTTAAAAGGTCAGAAAACTTGGATTTTGCTAATTCAGAACAGAAAAAAGATTGAAACCTTGACAGATACTGTGAAAAAGAATTTCTCTCCTGTGCACTCCAGAAAATAATTGATTTTTAGCTTAGGTGATTTCAAACACACAGCTATATTTCCTCATGACAAGAACACCTGCAGGCAAAAGATATGCACTAAAAAATTGACTGGAAAACTCATTACTCAGAAATTTTCACAGAATGATGTTTCTTTAAATAATATCAATCCCCAAGAAGAGAAGAAATCCAACAATTTTGAAGTGCTCTGTAGGATCAGGTAAGCTTACACTTCATTAGCCATTACAATTTTTTTGTATCATGCCTAATTAAGCCTGAAAACAGGACAAAAAACATGAATCAGAAAGCGTTTGTTGGCCAAAAGAGACTCAAAATTCAAGTCAGAGTGTGCATATTCCCTCCAAAACCCACTGATACTCAAACACATGCAGAGGCAGAGAAAAGTCCCGATGTCATGGCTATGCATGCATATAACAGTGAGAAGTGGAGATAATTGAACCCATTACCAGACAACGACTGCTGTAACAGAGATGGCAAAATACAAGACATTTTCAGAACAGGGAGAGAAAGAGTGTCTTCTAAAGAGGGAGGAGAAAAACCATCAGCAAATAATAAAAGCAGTAATGTCAACACAATACTTGTTCACTGAAGTTTGTCAGCTAAAACATCTATTTCATTAAAGTTATAATTTAGTGAAATACTCCATATCAAGTCCATCAATTTTAAACATCCATCCTCAGTGTGCATCTAAATTAATATTTCATTTAACTTTTTTTAAATTTTTTTTTTCTGCTTTAACATCTTGTTGGGAGTTTTTAATTGTGTTCAAAGTTCAGGTCAACATCACNCCCCAGCTGATTCATTCCGTTTCTGCTCCTCCTTTCCATAACTGAAGATTTGTTTGTGTTTGGCTGATGCTGTGCATTTTGATAGCAAGAGTAAAGTGGTTTCTGATACAGCTTCATTAGTACTGGCAGAAAAACTGATGGATGCCTATTCCTCCTATGATCTTCTTCTCTGCTTATTACACAATTTGTTTTCCAAAGACCTATCCTGATGTTCAACTTCTTCTCTAACTTGATCTGTGAAATTTAGTAAAAGTTCAAATTAAAATGGTTGCTTACAGCATTTTCTGCTAACTACAGGATACTAAATGTGTGTTGAGAAACGATGCCCAAAATGTTACTAGACTTAAATTTTCAGGGAAAATTAATGGTGTTAAAGAGAGGAAGAGATTTGATGTCTAGAAAAAAAATACCATGTCGTCGTGAAGTTTTGGCACTGGTTTGACAGAATATAAATTCTGCTTTTTAACTTTCCCTTTTGAGAAACATATTAAGATATTAAAGATGCCAATGAACTATTCAGTTACTACATACACACAGGTACAGGGTACTACAAAGTTTTCCATTAGTAACAGAAAGCACTGAAAAGCAATCGAAAGCAAATTATGAATATGCTATTCTCTTTCTTCTTGTTATTATTGCTGCTACCTAGCAGAATTGTAAAGGTCTTCATTGGAGAGAGAAAGATATATCATGTAAAACTGCAGATAAAGTAAATCTTGCAATAGAGAACTTATAACCTAAATGTTTATCTTTCACATGTATAAAGAATGCATCCTTGGATCGGAGAAGCAGCACACTTTTCTTCCTCATAACTTTACACTGAATTGCATATTGCACCATGATTCACAGCAGCCCAGTGGTCTGTGTGAACATCAGCATACCCATAGTTGCCCACGGCCTGATACCTGCAGGCAATTATACCAAGAACCAGTGGAGCAATTGTTGTGACTCACCTACCTCCAGCAGTGAGTCTGCTGTTGTGGTCTGTTCCTCTGTTTACACATGCTTTCATGCACACACACATGTATTCACTCCTTTTCTTACTTGGAGAGATTTCCCTACCAAGATAGTGATAGTAAGTATAGAAAACAAAAACATAATGTGTGCCACTTCTAGCCCATTTACAACATGCCAGCACCCTGAGTAGTTTTGCTTAGCAGTGAAGGGAAATAATTGAAAAGAAACCTCAAAGGATAATTAAGAAATAACATAGGCTTCTTCTTTATTTTTCCTTGACATATTTTCTTTACAAGTCCCCATTCAACTTTAATGAAGTTTTGCTTTGAGGTTCTGAACCTGGAACAGTGGATTTTTTTTTTCTCATATTATAAATTTTACCTTGCAGATATATAAAAAAAGAAAAGAAGTCACAGAGCTATGATCAGCAGATCATAGAATGAAAAGATTATGAGTTTTATACTGGCTAAAAAAATCTTTGAATCCTTTCTTTTTTTAATGAGTTTCATATATATGTGAAATATCAAATTAGTAGGGCCTTTCTCTATTCATATTTGGTGTTAGAGGAGTCTTAAGTGAGCAAATGTAACTCATGCTCAGCTTAAGAGCTCTTAAAACTAGCAAGATGTTGAAGAGTGATTAAGGACTAGGCCCAGAAAGGTTCATCAGCTTTAATAGTTTAAATTAATATAAGCCATAGGTTTGAGGGCTTTAAGATATACCTGAATAAGATTAATAAAATTCCACATCAAAAAAACAACCCTTTTGCACGGAAATATATTGTCTTTGAATTTGTTTATATGTCTCTGATACTAGCTCAATCACTTCCAATCTTTCCTTTCAATGTAGGACTACAAAGCCTAGACTATGGCTTATTATACATTTCTGTGCAAGAGATATGGTAGAAACACGTGAAGTAATCAAAGGTAGAAGCAGTTATGGCCCTGAAAGATCAAAGAGCAGGTAAAATAAGTAATAAGGGATATACTTTCTTGTATATTAAACAATGAAATAATTCTCCTTTATGCTATATGCACACCTATCAATCATTTTAAAGAAAATGTAGATAATAATTAAATATACTGTTAAGAACTTCTACAGGGTTTTATGGTTTTCAGTCACAACACTCACAACAATATTCAGAACTTCTTATTTCATTGTTTCCACAAAGCAAGTGTGAGTTGCCAACAATCTCAGAACAATTCTTTTTCGGTGTGAGAATCAGAGCCAAAGGTTTCATTGTCCAAAGCTTAATCTATTCTACATACCTCTGCTGAAAATGTAAATAAGGGAATATTTTATTCTACATAGCCAGACACTCAAGCTGATTTTACAGTTTCTCTGTTCCAGGTATTACAGATGGCTTTGCCATGTTATTTCTAGAACATTTAATGTCGCAGTAGCATCTTATTACTAAAACAAAGAAACATGAGCAGATATTGAGCATGCCAAAAAATACAAAGCCAAAATACTATTTGAAAGGGTGCAGAAACAGGTAACTCAACACTGATTTCAGAGAATAGCCTGACACAGCCATATATTTGAAAATTGCCTGATATACAGCAGATTTCTTTTCTTTTTGGCTGCTTTATAAGTGCAAATGATAGAAGAAAATACAGGTACCTAAGATCAGAACTTTATTTATCTACTGCTCAAATCAGTTTATGTAAGTAATCTGTAAGCAATCTTACTGATACTTAGCTTTTAAAAGACCCCAGAAAAATTGCCACTTTGCCCTTATTGCAAATTAATTTTCCAGCACTGGGTGTTGATTAGTGAGGGAGGTGGTGGGGATGCGGGTGGGACAGGAGGAGATGAAGGAGAGTGGGAAGTAAAACAACAGAGCTCACAATGCTCATATACTTGATAAAGAGTAGAGTGTAAGAACCTAGATTTGGATAAAAAGAATATTTCTTTTAAATAGTTCACGATATACTGAGAGGAAGTCTGATGCCCTGTAAGAGGGCATTAGGTTTAAAGAGATCTAGTTCTGCTCTTGGCTCACACACTCTCCTACCACATGGGCTTCAGCAAAATACCCATTTTTCATTGACTGCCTTCCTATCATTTGCAAGTTCTGATTATTAAATTGAAAGACCTCAGGAAAAAAAACAAAAAACCAAATGAACAAACAAAGTGAATTATTGTTATATTCACTATATTTGAAACAAAATTTACAGTAGCTAAAATAATGCAGATAATAATAATGCTATATATAAATTTATGTTGATCGTTATGCTCCATCATGAAGCACAGAGTCTAATGCATGTGTACAGAGGAACTGAGCTGTGACTGACCTGAGAAACAAACATTTATGTAGAGGAAGTTAGAGCAAAAAGAGATATGCAAGAGGTTTAATGGCTCTGGAAGCTTATGTGTTGACCTTTTTTTTCTTGTTTTTCATTTAGCAGACATACCAGAACTTCAGAGGCTAGTTTTGTTTTGGTGTTACACTGCCACAGAGGTTTTCCAGGTTGCATAGACATAGGTGCTGTTGGCTTCTCATTAAGAGCAGAAAGAAATAGATTTGCACTGTACTTCTTATGCAAGAATATAACCTCCTGACCCTCCAAAATTAGATTTTAGTTCACAGAAATCCAGTACAAGTTCACTAGCTACGTAATCTTCAATTCTCAGTCCAGGGTGTCCTGATGTATAAACTGCTCCTCTGTTTTTACAGTAATTTACAAATACTATTCATAGTATCGCATGGACAGCCTGGGGAAGTACTTTTCAGTCCACTTAGTTTTTCTCCTTCCCACCTACAGGAAAACCATACCTAGTGCCAGTATCAAGTAACTATATCAAGTTCATTGTGAAATTCTGAGAACATTTTGATTTCTCACCTTTCCTAGCTGAGAAAGAAAAGGCATAGACTGAAACATGTATTGCTAAAGCTGCATTGTAAGAAAATAGGAGAGAATGGCTATATTTATTTCATGTGCATAATCTATTTACCCATCCTTACACTTAGCTCAGTGTGTTTTTCCAGCTCCTTCCTCTCTCTCTGGCTCTGTTTTCACCTGATGAGCTTCTGGGTTAATAGCACTGCATCTTGCAAATTCTAGGCCAATATCCATATCAGCATCTAAGGAAGTCCAAGCTCTGTTTCCCCTTCTTCGTTCATAGCCATCGCTCCAAAGGGCAAATGACACAATTCACACATTTGTTCAGTAACCCTGCTATCCTATTATTAAAGTGCTTTTCAATTCACAGCTTCCTCTCAAACATGCTGCAAAGGTGGCACGTGCATGAAGTGGGAATGGAAATTCAGAGTTGTGGGGTTATGAAAGGACTGTGGTAAAGCAGTGTGTTCTTCCACGAAACGGCATGAGTACAAACTGCAGGACTTTTTATAAAATGGCAGCAGATGTTTATCTTGACTACACAGACATAAGATTTTTTTCCCTTAGCCATATAAAATGAATAATAATCATTAGAATGTGATATCAAGCAAAACAAACTAATGGGACTTTCTACGCAGAGATGAAGAGAAGGCACCGTCTTTTAAAAAGTATGTTCAAGCAAAGGGAAGATGGTTTCTGTTACTAACAGTCTCATGCAGCTTCTTGTCCTTTTAAAATATTTTTATTATTACTAATTACTTACTTTCTAAGTCAAGGGGAGAACAATGGTTTCTCTGTTCATTCTTAGACCATTTCACACTGCCAGAGTGCACATGAGTGAGCTTGTATTTCTTCAGCCAAGCAAGTGCAAGCCACAGTCTTGACAATGTTTAAGGTGCAAGACAGTGCAGGTATGACCAGTTGAATGTGTTTCTGAAGACTGGCTTTCTCGGTAAGAAATTTGTACTACAACATTTGACCTCTTGTTATTTAAACATTTTACATAGTCCTAGTAACAGATTCATATTCTTTTATGTATTTTCCATAGGCTAATAAGGCTTGATTTCAAGGTACTTAGATTTCTCCACAAAGACCTAAAAACTTTTAAATTAAAAATTTTATTTGGCTGAAGTGAGAATGGAAATTTCATTCTGAAACTAGACATGCAGCTTTAAAATAGAGAAAATTTAAATTAGGGAAGAAAACAAAAGCTGCAAGGTTTGTACACTCCCCTGCTTCTGCCAGCTGTATTCTGGAAGGCTGGCCCTCACTCCCAGTCACTCAGTGACTTTCTGAGGAATGCAACCTCTGCTCTGGTCCCTAGGAATGACTTTCTGGTAAGGTTGAGGTCTGTCTGCTCCTTGCTGCTCACTGCAGTCTCTTGAGACCGTATGTGAGACTAAGCAGCTCTTGCTGTTGCCTGTTCCCCTCTGTAGTTCCCATAGGAAAGATGCAACCTCCTTCCACACAGCCCACCTGAGCTCATTTTGTCAAGTACAAGTAAGCCCTCTCAAGAACAAGAAGAAGCAGCAAATACTTTGCCTCAAAGCTGGTCAAGAGTTTCCCTCACTTCGTTTTGAGGCAGATGGCACTGATCTTTGTTCAAACGGTCAGGTTGTGAGCCAGATCTCCAGCTACGTGGCTTTCATGTCAGTGCAGGCTTGCACCTGGCTCGCTTAGAGTCAGGCAATGCTCATTCATGTTGATTTGCAAAAGATCATGGAGATATACTCAAAAATAAACATCAGGCATGTCAGCAGACGTATCAAAAAACAAACATGGGGCTTATTTAGAGCTCACTGTTGTTTCACTTGTATACATGCATGCGTTGTTAAGACAGCCTGCAGTCACTACTGCTAAATTATGATTATCTGTATTTACCATTCATTTTTATTTTGTTACCACTTAAAAACAAGTCTGGGTCTCATTGTACTAGACACTGCATGAACATAAGTGATAAGAAAGTCTCTGTCCCTAAAAGCCTTTAGTCTGAAGGATAAGACATAAATACTAGATGAAACAATCAAGTCAAATTGATGAACTTTGGGGAAAACACGCTCAAAAAAATAAATCCACAGTTTAATATGTTTTGCATCACAGTCACAGTTTTTCCATCTGTTTCTGACTGATAAAAGCCTGAGAGGTACCACTTTCCCTGTTACTGCTTTATTTAGTAAAAGATTATGTTAAAAAGAATGTTGTCTTTCTGTGGAGCATTAGTGGAATGAGTAAGAGGTTTTGGCCTTCCAATAACTTTCAAAGGAAGATAAATGCAATAAGCATCAAAGTGATTGTTCACTGTCCTATATTATCAATAAAACTAGTAGTCCTAATAAGGCAAGTCAAAAAAAACCAAGTACATCTTAGTCCTTCAACCTTTTCACGTGTAATCCCAGTGAAGCTGAGAATTGTACAGGTTTGAGTTCAGCCATAAAATGTTGCATATTGAAGTTTCATTTCAGAAAATCAGTGTAAATACGCCAAAACAAAGAATAGAGGAGAAGTTTCTAAATCATTTAACTTTTTAGTGAGAAGAAAAAAATCCCCTATTAAAAGATACTACCCAGCTAAAATCTAAGGAATTTTGCTTAAAATACCTAAAAACATATTATATTCATAACCCTTTTATCATCCTTTTAATATGCTTCCATAATATTTTCATTGGTGGAAGACAGCAACTTACGTCCATTGCAATTATGATTCATAATAACTGTGTTGTCTTAAAGAATGTGTCAAAATTTTCCAATGGTACCAAGATAATAGAAAAATTAAAGGGATCATTTCTGAATTTATTCACCCTAGAAAAAAGCTGAAATTTAATATAGTCACTCATACATTTTTATCAGCATACATTAAAACACCTTTTAATATCTAATGTACAGAAAAGTATTGTTCAAATTTTATTTTTTCTGGACATAGCTCATTTTGGTCCAAGGTGTAGACAAAACATACCATGCCTAATATTTGTCAATATTCATGTTGACTTAAAATCTACCCATCTAACAGGATTTTAGTTAGTGCATTTTGAGTAGGGATAAAATTTGATAGTCTAGACAATTTTCTATCTCAATAAATCTTAAATTTCAGGGGTTTATATCCCAGTATAAAGGTTAGATGCTGGGACTTTATTTGTGTCTTGTTTAGCTTCATAAGCAATGTTTAATGGGCCAGCTTTATTTTTCAAACTGATTCTTCATTGATTTTTGCTCCTGCCACGTAGTTTATTGATTCCTTTGTTCCACTGAAAATTGTCAGTCAGCTGTTTAATTTGACCAGCTGAGTTTTCAAAACCATAATTAAGGAGCAAGCACTTCATCCTGCCTTATGGATGTGAGAACTTCGGGCAGAGGGAGAGTTACACACATCTGGGGCAACTGCTTGTTCGCTCAGTGAGCCTGTGTCCATGTCTAATTGCACTGTGGGCTGCTGCAGCTGAACTTCTTCCCTTCACTCAGCCAGGTCATGTAAAGGTAGTTTGAGCTCCTCTATCTTACATTTCAATCCATAATGTAAGTTATAGTGTGTTGCACTGTATTTAGATGCATTAATTTATCTACATCTCAGAGGATTAGGTTGTTTTTGTTATCCTTTCATAAGTAACAGGAAAAATGTAATTTCATCCGGTAATTAATTTAAAAGCTAACATAAGCTTTCTGGCTCTATTTTAAAGTGTCTTCACTTTTTCATTTTTTTCTTTTCTCTGATACGATCGCTAGTCTTCTATTTGTAAATCGTCTGACCACCATCATGTCACCATCTCCTAGTTGGCTGTCAATTTAGAAACTTTCTGAAATAGAATTTTTCACCTTAGGTTTTCTATTTAAAACATTCCAAACATGACTTCTCAAGTAACATGAAAGATAGTTTCTTTCTCATCACAAAAAAAAAAAAAAAAGAAAATTTCTGACTATTTTCAAAATTATTTCTGAAGGATGTAAGTGGGCTGCAGTATTTTGTCTGGCCTTCTTTCTTTCTGTTTTTGGGGTTTTGTGGGTTGTTTTCCTGGAAGACTCAAAACTGATTATGACTCAAGCCACTGAAACAAAGTAATTTTGAAAGTTTACTTTGAAGTCTTGTATTTCCTTAGTATTATTTAAACTAGAAACTGATTATTTAACCCAGTAACATACTGAATAGCACAAGCTACACTGAGAAGAGAGATATGAAGAAATTATGCCCTTCACTTCATCATTCAGTTTATTTTTGCTTTTGAATATAGGCATAGAGAAGACACAAAGGTTTGTGAAATTACATGTAATTCATAAATAATCACAATCTTTGGGACTATTTTTTTTCAAGATTTTGCTCCTACTACCAGAAAAACTGGACATAAATTATAAGGTAAATAAATATAATAAAATCTGATGCCTATATTGTCACAGTATAACATTACACTTCATAAATAAATTCTTTCAATATTTATACTATACTTGATATTTTAAACTAGTACTTTCTTCCTTTTTCATTAGTACTCAAGTGTCACAAGTTCATTCTTAGACTCAAAATGTAGAGAAATTTGGAGACATAGACTACTAAAGGTTTTCTACTAAAGTACAGCTAAAACAAGACATGTTAGTATTTTGTGAGAAAGGACATAATAATTGATGTAAAAGGAATAGAGGAAAAGGAAAAACAGAAACCATAAAAGTGAGCTAAAACACTAAGTGAAGAAAATTATACAAAAATAAAATTGCCTGGAATTTCTTCTTATTCTTGGCTTACATTTTTGAGGCAGACACAGACTGATTTTACATACTGTTCAAAATATAATAATTTATATATCTCAGATAATGGTCTTAACAGAAAATAAGATTATTATATACCATTTCACACACCAAATATTAATTTCCAATTTAATACAGACCTTAAATTTTTGAGTGGTTCACTAATCCTAAAAGATCTTAAGTAGAGGTGCATATTTAAGCATACAATTAAATTTTTATTCCTGTTTTGTTTTACATATGCTACTAGTCTGTCCTTGTTTTTTAGTAGATTTCCCTGTTACTAAACAGCTTTTATTTCATTGGTAAAATATGTAAGTACCCATATATTAATTTTCCATATATACATTTTAATGAGAAATAAAAGAAACTGCATTTTAATGGACAATTCATTGGGAAATGGTCAACATTTGCATTTATACTTCTGCTGTATATTTTTGTACTATATACTTATATGAAACTTGTTTACTGTTACAATTCAGAAGCCATTTATGTCTAAAACACACATCACACTTTAAAGATAATAAAAGGAGAAAAGTCATATAGTTTATCCGAACTGTAAGTAGAGGGATGTCTGATGGGTTGTTTTAAATACTTCACTTTTTCTTTCAAGGTAAAGGAATGTGGAATTTTATTTGATATTAAATTGTTTTATAAAACTTTAATAAACTCTTTATTCCTGCTAGTAATCATAATCCTTTTCAAATTATATGGCACCATTGCATACAGTAAATAATGTCCCTTTCAATGCAATGTATACTAAAGCCGATAACAATACCTTACTGTGTAGCAAAGTTAATTGCTGTAACTGGCAGCAATATTTCAGCCTCTTGCCAGCTTATAGCTGATAAAATATTAATTCTTAGTCTGTCACAGAAAATTGCAAGAGTTGAGCTACCACACTTACCATGCATTATCAACTACTAAATATTTCATTTAAAATGATGTAGCAAATCAGTGCTATAATGTGTTGTTCTGGGTTTTCTTTTAGCATCACATCTCACCATGTCAATACTGCCCTTGGCTAGCAGCGTACCTGCTTCTCCTAAAGAAGCCAAGAACTTTCATACTAGGACATGTGCAACCCATCTTGCCAGTTAACCCTAACCCATGGGTACGGGTGCATTGCAGTGGTCAGTGGCGCAGAGTCCATTAAGCTGCTCAGGCTGTTGCTTTTGAATTGCCACAAAAGACAATCTAACATATTACAGAAAACTGAAACTGATAGTGTTTTACCTTAATATGACAGGCTGTAAACTTCTGTAGTTCATTATTTTGGAAGCAGCTAAGCAGCCCCAGCAGCTGGCTGGGAACTGACTGGAGCAGGGAGAGGCAGGTAGCACAGACCTAACAGAGGTCAAGCCCAAAGCCTTTGACACAGAAGAAGAAGACAAGAAGCTGGGAGGATGACTGGGACTGCCACATGCTTCTGGGGAAGTACATGTTTTCTGGGTCCTTTCACCCTTCACTAGATACCCATTTTTGTCTACTATTGGAGGGAGGGTACTGAAATAGATAGTCCTTTGGTCCATATGGCTCTTCTGTCATCTACTCTTTCAAATATGACTAACAGTCATAGTTCAGGAATACCCAAAGTACTTGGAAAAGATGAGGAGTACAGTGTAATTACCTATACTGAAAGCCCAGGTTTGTTAGCAGCAACACAACAAAACAACCTGCAGATTTTTAGAAGGTCTCTCAGCCATCTTGGATTTCTTTGCACCTTGAATTATTGTGTGGTATAAAAATTTCTTTATTTTGGAATGCTTTTCTACCTAATCATAGTTTGTATGTTATCTCCTCTGCTTCTTTTTCTTTACTTGTTTGGTTTTATTATCTTTCTTTCAGAGGTTTCTTTGCATTTGAGATTTTGGATTGTTTTTCTCTGAGACTGAATTGAAATGCAGCTGCAAGGCTTGGGCACTGCAATACATCTATTTCCACTAAGTACTGCAGACACAGGGTTAACATTAAGCTTCATTCTTCTGAACTGGAAAATGTAGGAAGTGATGTTTTAATTACAATCCTTCTAATTATTTCTCTCCTTCTGACCATGACATGGGTAACATGCCTCCCTGATCATGCACTGTTCTTTAAGATTTGATATTCAGTCTCTGATAACTCCATTCTGCTTCTCTGCATACTGTTATTTCTGCATGCTAACTTATGTGGTGCCAGTGACTTTCATATATTGATTAACTGAATTATTGAATGGAGACATAATTTTATCCTGTTGTCTTTCACTTTACTCATGCCTGCAACCTGACCAAGACAAAGAAAAGCTGCTGTCTTCAATGAAGCATGCAGATGGTGCACATGGTTGTCTCTGAAAATGTATTCAAGTACAACTGAATCTTCGAAGAATCTTCAACCTCCTTGTCAATCATGAAATATCTTTCAGATTAAGGTAGTATGTTTCTGGGTTTTTTGAATGATTCTTGTGACAGACTAATTTTCTAAAAGTGACCAGGCTTCTTCAATCCTAGTATTTTCAGTAGTTTATTTTAAAGGATTCTGATTATTAAGAGGTGATGAGCAATTATCCTGTGAAAATCAGGTCCCTTTGAAAGTTTAAATCCATCTGCATTGTTTTCTTTTAATAGCTTCACATCTTGAGAAATTACGGGGAAAATAATCATTCCCTGGCAAGCACTGTGTGAAGTAAGCATTCTTTTGGCAAAGACAAGCTTAGACATGCATAATTTATCTACTTCCTATCTGTTACATGTGCCTGTCTTCCACATTTACTCCCACAATAACTAAAGAGATCACTGTGTTGCAGATAGCTGGATAGATCCTTTTAAAGGCTATACTTGCTTCTTTTATAATGAACAGTCTGACCCTATAGAGTGTTTTGTAGAGATGAACCTGATATTTGATTATTGTAAAAGCACTAATTCTGGCACAGCTACCTTTCTTTTCTAGTTCATTTCTCTGATTAATCATTAAGTATTCAGAAGAGGATATGTCCCTTAACAATCTACATATGATGTCAAGTGCATATGACTTTGCCCTTAACTTGAACTAACTAAAAATAAAATTGTCCATGCCTATAGATTTATATCATTTGGTATTGGTATATCTCTCCTCCACAGAAAGCCAGCATTTCAGCCATACTGATTGGCTAGTACACACATGATTTCATTTTGGAATACATTGCTCACTTTAGAATGAAAACTGAAGCTAAGGTATTTTAAAGCCATCCTCTTTTTTCATAAAACAAAACAAAGCAAAGCAAAGCCCTTTTATTGAATCAAAAGTGGTTCCCACCTGTGGAAGAATTAGCAATGTGCAAATTTGAATCTCAATTTACTATATCTATAGGGACATGCTGCCATTTCATGGAGATATGTTCTAAGCATTTTATTTCTCTTTTCTGTCGATTCATGACCTTTAAAAAGCAAGTCCCTTCTCTGTAAAACGCAGAATAATCACGTGTATTAAATATGGTTTCACAATGTTACCTAATTGTGGTCATTCATTATATTAAAATATTGAAGTGGACATTAGGTTTTCTATACTACACAGAAGACATAATTTGAAATTATACACATAAAAGGATTTGAGGCCCAGATTCATCAAAATGCTCCAACTGATTATTACTACAGGAAATGATGAGAAGGAGACAACATGTAGTAAAGAATATGATCTTTGATCTCCCTTTCATTGTCTCCTTGTAGTTATTAGATGTAAGTAAATCATACAAAGCATTTCAAGTATAAACTACTTTGATATAATACAGGGTTTTTTTAAAGAAATTAAATGTCAGAACAACATGTATATATTATTTTTGTTCAACAGCTGTGATGTGTGCACACACATGTAATTAATTGAGTAATCCAGCAAATATTTTCTTTGCATAGCATATTTTCAAGATTATATTTAAATTTTCAAAACACTCAAATTTTGTGTTTGCATTATTGACATCCCTAACAATTGCACCTGAAATCCAAGCTCTCTTTAATTAGGCACTGTCAATATGTATGCCATAGGAAAATACAGTCCCAGGCATAAGCAGCATGTATTACCACTAGGTAAATGATAAATAAATAACAATTTTTATCCCAGTTTTGCATATAAAAGACTAGGGTTTATAGAGAATCTTAAGTCTTGCCCAAAATCCCATATAATTTTTTCAGCTTTTCTGCTACTGAAGGGCTTGAAAAGATCACCTGTGTGTGCTGGAAGGACCAAAAACCTGAAACACAGATATTAAAGTACAAAATGGAAGACACATTTTAAAATTAACAGGATTCTTTTGGCTGGGTATTTGTTCATGCTTTTCAAACATTTGTTGTTTTTATCATTTTTGTAATGAAAATAATTCTGTACGTAGGAGTTTAAACAGTCCTTGTTCATAACTGTTTGTTATTTGCAGAAAAATTACATATATATATACAAAGTATAGTATGTTTGCATATTTTTTAACATATTTAACTTAACATTAACAAATTTGGGTTTAGTTTTCACACAAGCACATTTCAAACCATGACTTGTTTCCACCACCTTGTAAAGGCTGTAAAAAACCTGACACTAACAGAGCTTTCAGGAGCATGCTCCTCAACCGTAAAACTAAGCAGGTCCTTTTGTGCATCCTTCTGCTAAAATAATATATGAGCTCAAAATAGAGCTTTTATGCCTGAAAACAGGTAGCGATGGAGCTTGGTGACAGCTATGGACCCAAAAGTCAAATGCCACTGATGCGATGCTTCACAGCTGAATTTAATTGGCTGCAGCATAGACACTGACAGCTAATTAGTTCCCTTGTAAGCAAATGAGAGAAACAATCAATTTTGACATGTAAGTCCCTTCACTTCAGGACAAGGTGAGTTGTTCTTGAGATGCCCCAGTTTCTCTCTATTGATTACAAGGAGGGTATGGATGACTAGAAGAGATGTATTGTGTACATCCGGTGAGATGATTACCACTCTTGGTGCCTATTAATTTAGCTATTCATCGAGAGCTATTCCAATACACTATTTTTAGTCACTGTTCAATGAGCAATGGTCACTGCATGGGACAGTTAAACAAGCACCAAAACAAGTGGTGTACATTAGCAGGTGTCTTTAACTCATTCTGATCCCTCAAAGACCATAGGGTCACCTTAGGACTGGTGTGCTACAGCTCTACTACAGCACTGGTAATAGCCCAGAAGGATCAGTGTATTAACTGGAGACTTCTTCAGACATTTGCCCTGAGCATCATCACTCTATGCTACACTGACATATAAGTGAGAAAAAGTTGCATGTATCAGCTATATTTCAACTCCAGCTTCCTAGATTTTACTTGCAGCATTCAAGCTTCAACTTCCTGTACAAGATGGCTTTGGGGCACCTTCTATCAGCAAAAAAGAATTAAGAAATGCTAGGATTTACAGAAGCTTTTTTGTATGGCTGCCATGCCAAAAAAAAGACCAAGAATAACATTGACTGAACCCCAAATAAACATAAGGTACAAAATATTTAAGACAATTATATTGAAAATATTGAGAAAAAAAAAAGCAGCTGATGATCTGAAATATCTTCAGGGGATAAAAACTGCTGTAATTTCGTCTCTGAAAATTTGTATGAGAATGTTCATTTCCAAGGAATGAAATAAACTTTATGATCACTGTACAGAGGCTGAACAAGGACATGATTAGGATAATTTCCTGATTGTTTTAGCTGTCTCAGCATGATCCTTTAGACTTTTAACTTCTCCTTTGTCTATTACAAAAATGACTTCTCTATTCCTCACCCTACTCCAGTTCTCACAGACTTTACCAGTATATAAGTTCATACAAATGGTTTGCTTGAGGTCTGTGGATCACTCATTTGCTGCAGTTCTTCTGAAACAGAGGTCCTTATGTACCAAGACAACATTTGTTTCTGATTTAAGAGTGCCTTAGCCCAACTTGGACACATGAAATCATAATCCTGAACAGTTTTACTCATAAGATTTTAATTACCTTACACTCATATATATGCTAACTATTGTCAATATTCATATGTAGATGCCATTTTAATTTCATCTTACATAAAATAAAAGTCTGTATGAGCATTTTGAATGAGAACAGAATAAACATTGTCATCATTCATCTGTGAAATGTTTATTCCTTTGTTATGTCTCCATGACTCATGCTGATTTGTATATTACTCCTCAATGAGTTCTATGGCAGCCCTTTGACAACTTGCAGAAAGAAGCAATTTAAAGATACAAAGAATATTCTGAAATATCTGCAGTTATGATTTTCTTAAAGTTTGTACCAAAATGGCTGTTGTTTACAAGTTATGAAATGGAGTGGCCTGACAAGAAATAGGCCAGAATTTGTTCTTAGTTCACTGTATTAGTAGGTCTTCTAGTATTTCCAGAGCTTCCTTCATGCATGTATGTATGCAAGTAGGTATGTATTATTTTAAAAACTGCCAGGCTGTTCTGGTTTCCCTCTACACGTTTAAGGATCACCTGGGTTTTTGTTTCCTCAGCAAGTTGGGATTAATTCACATGCACTTCAGTTTGGTTTGCATTGAAGAATCCAGTAAATCTAATTATTTTTCAAGAGAACCTTTGAACAGAGATTCATGACACCTCATTCAGATATTTCTTGCAGAATTTCTTAGAACCACCAGGAAACTTTTCCTGTAGGTGGTCAAAGATTTGTAATGAATGCTTGACACACAAGCCTACACAGTAAACATGTCAGTACAGAGAACACCACTAAATCGCTACAGGCATTTTACTCAGATTTAGTTAAAGTTTGGAAAAGGTATGCTGATGGCTGTTGGTTTAGTGTTTTGGTTTAGTTTTCCATTGCTGATTTGTAGTCCTTTTCACTAGTGCTGCAGGGCAGTATTTATATCGTGAAGAAGTTATGAGAGAAAACTATTTTCATATCTACAAGAAAATTGCATATGCAGGCACAGTTGGCTAAGTTGTACAAAAGAAGTATCTGTTTTGCTTCAAGATGAGTATCTATTGTATTTCACTTTGCCATTTTCCTCAGCACCAGTTTTTCGAGGGTTTCTGGTTCTTACTCTTTTGCCTTTTGGTACAAGAGTATGAACCAAGAAAACAGGAATTAGGTTTTTTTAGCTCACTCAAGCATAGAAACTAAAAAGTCCAAGCCAGGGCACTGCTGTCCTGGCATGGAGCAGTACTCCACAAAGTCCAGTTTCTAGAATAGAAGGGTACAGCCACACGTGGCATGGCAGGCTAGAGGCAGGTTGCAACGGGCAGCTTGATGATTTCAGAATTTGGTTTTAACTAACCTATCTGAATTCTTCCTCATAATCCTGGTCTTACTGAATTGGTTAATTACTGACAGTAAAAACATTTGTTCAGTGCCAGCATGTCACTGTGGCGGCTTTTTCTCTGACTTTGTTACTCTTTCCTTTCAGTAAATGCCCTAAATACAGTGTAATATTCATGTGTCACTCACTTTCCATAGCAAATGTCTACTAGGTGGCTTCTGCAAATCATTTACACAGATCTGTGGCTTAAAGTGTGGATTAAAGGTACAAAAGATAATTGGGATTAATTACAATACCTTATTGGTGCATGAAGGTACATGTTCAGGAAAATTTGCCTGCCAAAATAATTAAATGCTTCTACTGTTATGCATTTCTAATTGAATATAATTTTCAGCATCTTAATGTGTCTACAGCTCTTGACAAGTTGCAGCTGTACTTGTATTTATAATATAGAAAAATATACTAATTTAAAACTAGCTCAGCATTATGACAGAAAAATGATTCCATTGTTTGATTCCTTGAGGTCAAGATGGCAAGAAGATGAGTTGTTTTATTCCTAAATACTCTGAGTACCTTAAAAAAACCTTACAGATAAATATCTCCCCACACTTCCTCTTAAAAAAAAAAAAATCTACCCAAACACTAAAACAAGTAAATGTGAGAGGTAACCCAATTCTCTCATTGAAAACATAAAAATAATGTTCATTTTGTTGAATTTGCTAAGAAGAAAACCCAACTTCCAAGGGTAGAAAAGTTCTCTACTATGCTTACAATCCATCAGCAATGCCCATATTATCATAGTCTTCCTTTCCTCCTTCCCTTCCCTTCCCTTCCCTTCCCTTCCCTTCCCTTTCCTTTCCTTTCCTTTCCTTTCCTTTCCTTTCCTTTCCTTTCCTTTCCTTTCCTTTCCTTTCCTTTCCTTCTCAGAAACACGATACAAATGGCTTGTATTCTCTCAATCTATGTTCATGACAAGCTGTGGCAGAAAAGTCAGTTGTTATAACTTTATTCTTTTTGGGGAGTCTTTTACAAAAATTTTTAATAGATCCATAAGCGGTCATAATTTAAACAGGTTTTCAATGGCATGGCTTATTCCATTTGAGGAACTGCTATAACAATAGCAGAAAAAGCACGAGATTTTTTGCTGTAGTGTACGCAGATCTTTGCTGTTACAGTATAGCTCTCATGTCTGTTCCATACCTCACTATATTCTAATGGATTATGAACATATAGAATGATAAGTTTGAGAATATACCAAGAGTGTTCTCCCAGTTAGGTTGCTTCAGTTAAGCACGATTTCCCTCACAATTTTGGTGGCTGTCCTACTATTGAACTAGTAGCCTGAACAATTTACATACACTAGATGAGGAAATATAAACCATGTGAAGCTCACTGGAGGCACATGTCTTGCTAAACTGGACACTCCCTTTTTACCCTGAAGAAACCACTGTTGCTGGTAGAAACCTTTAGCCACTTGGGATCTCATTTGCCTAGAGAGAAGCATGATGAAAGGCATATGTAACTATACTGCTGTAGCTCAGCAGTCAGTAGGTTAGATCACTTTCTTGGGAAGGGAGAGACTTGGCTTGTAGGCCCCACACAACCTAAAAGTGAGTCAACCTGCATCTTCCACCTGGCAGATAATTCTTCTAATAAGTAGTCCATGAGGTGTCTTCGATATGAATGTTATGGAGCACTCATCTTAAACCTGATGCACTGCCCAGCTGGGGATTCGAGGGTGATGCTCCCTGGACAGAACAACCACAAGAGCAAGTTTCTCACCACTGAATGCCCATCCTGACCCCCAGATACTTCAGTCATTACCTCTACAACAAAAAGATACCTGTAATTATTCTCTCTCATCATTCCAGGTTGTTAAGTCACTATTGAATGGCTAGTTAACTAAATGGGGAAATAAAAACCTAGCACATACTGAAAATTTCCAGAGATGCAGAATGAATATCCCATCCACACTGTGCTCAGCTGCAGCATGGGTGCATTGCTAGCAGTGCCTTAGCCAGCTAGTTTCAACCTGAGACAAGCCACACCTTGAACAGTCCTCTATGCTGTTTTATTCAAGTTTAGATTGAAATATATCAGTGGATGTTGCAGTCATGTAAAACCAGGCCCATCTAGTACTTGGCATTAGAAATTATAAAGCTTTTGTTTAGAGATGGCTTCCCTCAAATTGGTGGTTGTATAGTTTTCATTCAGTAAATACGCTTAATGTCATTTAGAAGACTCCCATTTTTAAGTATTAATAGTGTAATTTAATGCCAAAAGTGTGTGAATCTTTAAATAATATGATGAACTGAGCACATATTTACAGCATATACTGTAAATTATACTATCAAATATATTTACAGTGACTCTTTTTATGAGTTACTTTTTCTGCAATTCAAATGTGCTTATTACCTCTTTTCATCGTTTGTGGTTCATAAGATGAACATATAATCTTTGTTCTTTTCTGAGTACTTTGAGCTGAGTGTTTCTATCATATTGATATCTCATATTTTTTCTTTCATTTCCGCTGCAACACAATGAGTTAATCATTCTCAGACAGTATGTCCACAGAAAAATATAATTCTTTAGAAGATTCTTTAGCAAATCTTAAGGTCATCCTAGTAATTCTTCATCTGCAATGTGGACATTCACATGATGTTCAGCATTCCTCTGAGAGACCACAATTTAAACTCTCTCATTTGTTCCTCTGTGCCCTTTTGAAGTATTTATCTTGTACAGTCATACAGGAAGGTTGAACATACATGATATTTTAGTAATCTCAGAAGAATGAATAACATAAAATTCAAACCCTAGAGAACTGCATTTGGAAGATACAGAACTAGAACTTTTCAATCAGTATTTTACTGTTTAGTCTTTGGCAATTCAACTATTTGTATTGAAAGTAAATGTGGAAATGTTTTTATATTCTTGCTAATCTTCATAGCTGAACACCATTTCTCTATCTAAGTTCTGCTGATGCACTCATCATCCAGTGACACAGCCCAGGGAGGGGGATCCAACATCAGGACACAATTGCTCGGCCTAGGAATAGTCACTGGAATTGTATCCTGGACAAAGGAGAGTCTCCATACTATACAAGAGAGAGCTTGCTTCTGCAACTGGTGGTCAGTTTGCCGTATGGAAAAAAATAATGAAGACATACTCTAAACAGTAAAATAGAACTCACAATAAGCATATGCAGACAGTCCTTCTTTGTAACCAAAAATCACACCTTCTAGGATATTTTAAACTGTCTCTTTTAAGAAGAGATTTTCAGTAAGTGAAAATGAAATCCAATTTTGTCACAAGATTTATTCTTAATTCTTAGCTAGTAGAAACTATTTCTCTCAGGTCTCCTTGTACAGCCTGAGCAGCTCAGGCATAACCACAAAAAAATCCCCTTTGAAGACTAATTTATAATCTGGTCTGGTGTGTGCATATTCATCTGTCAAAGGGTATTTGTCATCTGATTACCAGGTTTCAACTACAGACTAAGAGTTAGGTTTTCAGTTCTGTCTTGAAAGCTCCAGATATATTTATATGCTAACATTATTTTGCTGGATACTTTGTATATTAGGTAGCCAAAAACAGAAAGAAGGCATTTAAAACATTTAAAGGGAAGGTCATAAAAAAATCAAGTGATTACTACATTATAACTTTGGCAGCAGTAACAGATCCTCTAACTAAACAATCACATAGCAATTTATGAAACTGTGTTGTCTCAAGGTTTCTCAACATTGTGGACAAAATAGGATTTCACCACTTCAAAAATAAGGAACCAGGATGAGGATGCTTATGCCATGGTAAGGAGAGGTAAAGGAAACATTGAAGGTCAGGAATAGGAGCAGGCATGGATATACTGCCCTTGGAATCATGGGAAAATTCAACTGGATGACTACAGGGAATCCCCCTTCTCAGCTCCAGTGGGTTTCCTCAGCAATTTCCCATCTCACCTCCAGCTTTGGTAGCTGAGAGAACCAGTAAATTAAAAGTAAAGATGGTTTTGTGCCAATTACAGTAAATGCTGGTTATGCAAAAAAAACAGTAAAATCCCAAAGGTTATATAAGAAAATAAGCTAAATATATAAATAAAATAATCTGCATTCCAAAGTATTCCCAGGGAAATAGATTATCTTTTGGTCCTGTCCCACTTCCACTGAACTAAAATAACAAAATTCCCACTGGCTTCATGGGAAACGGAACCAGAAGCTATTTTATGAGACAAATAAGTGTCTTGTATGGAAATTTCATTATTCGTTTTCAAATATAACTTCAAAAATTAGTTCTGCTATTTCAAAGTTTAAGGTTATATGAACATTCAGAAAGTTTATAACAAGGAATTAGTGAAAAGGTTTTGATATGGAGAATAAGATAATTTAATGACCACATAATTTTATTCATAAGGTCAGGAGAAAACAAAGGCATCAGTGCTGTAATCCTAAAAGACACAAGAAATATCAGATATATCTTGTTAGTATAGCCAGTGTACAATAAAATACTACTCTTTCTTCTCTCAGTAACATGATTAGTTAATATTGGAAACAAAGAATGCTTTCAGAGAACTTTCTAGCAATAGTGGAAGTTCATTTGGACTTAATATAATATGGAGAGATGAATCTCAGTTATTTTTTTCTCCCAGAACATCATGAAAAAATCACATTCACATATACAGACTTTCTATGAAACAATTTTTTGACAAAATAGCTGCCTTTGCCTAGCCTTAGCCAAGCTACCAACCTTGGCCTCTGAATGCCAAAGGTTTTGTACCGAAAATGAGAACACCAATGCTGAAGCTTATTTTATCTTGCACTTCCCTACCAAAACCTGTGTCTGAGTAATTACATTCCAAAAAAATGAGTGAAATTTAGTTTTCAGAACTAATTTTGAATTTTGGGAAATTAAATCCTTTTTTAAAACCATTTGAAGGGCCCAAAAAAACCTTTATGTCAGCTGAGCAAAGATGAGGATTCTCTGATTCAGAGGAAAGGATGAGAAGATCGTGGACATGTATTCAACTTCTTATTCTGAAGACTTTTTTGACTCTCAAGAGAGAGGAATGTAGGGGGTGAGTACATGTATGTTCTTTCTCCCTCCTTTATTTTTTTTGTGGAGAGGAGAGAAGAAGGCACTTTTTCTTCTCCTTCTCTTGAAGCAAGCAGTTCTTTTGTCTTCCCTGTCCCTAAAGAAATGCAAGCCTTCTAGTAAAGTACATGGGCTTACACAAAAATAGACCAGCAGACTGATACCTATAGGTTGCTGGAGTTTATGCTGAGAGCAACAGTTGAAAAAACACCTATTTTTCGATTTCAAAACTCAACTACCAAGTGAATCTACTGGACTCAACAAGGGATTTTTTTCATTGGGGCAATCAGCACTTGGAGCAAACAAGCAAAATCTGGTTGAATCTTATGTTCAAAAGGGACTTAAGTTTTACTCTAAAATTTAAACTCTCAGTGTTCAAATGAGTTAGAATTTAGGGGAAAATGTTCTTTCATCCCCTGGCTATAGGATTTTCTTGAGAATCTCTTTGTCTTTCCTGTTAAAACGTTCATAGGCAAGCCTCATTTTTTCTTCTATAAGTAGAAATAGCAAAAGTAATAATGAATAATAATCTGATCAGGGTCTGCCAGCAAGCCTGGATTACATGAGCCTTTCATACAGAGATTAGGTGTTTTGACTCTTTGCTTTGATCTCCAGTCTCGCCCTTGGCAGTTGAAACATTGCCAAATGGACCTTGACAACACTTCATGTCCACTTTGTGCTCATAAACTCAGGCTTCTGTAAAACTGAGCAGTAATTAAATCTGTCTCTATCAACAATCCTAAGAGATTTTCTTAGGCTGTGAGGCAGGATGAAACATTTTTGGCTTCTGATTCATTTACATAATGACCACACGTTGAAATTAGAAGCCTCAAGGCTTTGTCTTTCTCTTGCTTATACAGAATCTAAGATTGACCATAAAGCGAAAAAGAATACAGCAAATGAAAATCAAAATGAATACAACAGCAAGAAATAAAATTAATATACAGAAAATTAGGGTAAAATATTAGTTCTCTAGACTTAAAAGTAAAACATCTAGATATTTCACAGCTGAGCTCATTTTAATTGAAATAGTATGAGTGAAAATACATTTTATAAATCTGTACTTTTCTAAATTATCTTTTTATTTTATTGCAGATGTCTGAGATAGTTTTTCTCGGAATGAAGAGCTAAACAAAAGAAAAGATTCAATTAATTCTAATAGATGTCTATAACCTGAGCAATCAGTTGCTGATTTCTGCTTTAACTTTTGCTCTATGAGGTGACCATCTCAAGTAGTAGGGTATGTCATACCAAATTTCATCTTTATCAAAGACAATAGTTTTCTCAGAATTTTTTATATTTTTGTTCTTGTACACAATTTTCTACAAGCTTACAAGTACAGAAAGTTGTTTGGAAAGGAACAAGACATATTTGTAGTACTGATATGCTATAGTTTTAATTTAATTATGACTAATGTTTTGTTTGTGTTCAGTTTCTCTCAGTGCTATCAGTCTGCCACTGCTAGTAATTTATTTTCTTGAACCTGATTTTGCAAAAAAAAAGTACTTTTATACTTTTACTTTATCCTTATACTGTAAGATGGGATATATGCTTATCAATTCAACATTGAATATAAAACTCTTATAGCAACAGTGAACTCATTACTCTGGAATAGAGCAAGTGTCCAACACAGATCTCAGAATTAGAATTTTATGTAATCTGAGTAAGAAATTCTTAGTTGGCTTTTCCCATGGACTTCTATATATTCATTTGAAAATCATTACTTCTACATGCTTGTTGCCTCCAGGATGCATTATTACAAACCATTATATCTCTGGCTCTAGCTAGGAGTAGGGCAGAGCTCCAGCTGTGTGGACAGGACAGCCAGCTCCTCAAATTGGGTGAGTCACTACCTTTTTCTTGTAGCACTTTTTCATCCTTCTTAATCACTGCCTATTCCCTGTTGAAGTTACATTGCTCAGATTACTAACAAATTCAAGAATGTATCAATACTTTGGCTCCAGCAACAGTATTTCCAGATTTTCAGCACATTCATGGATTCCAAAATGGAATGAGATCCACTGTCTGCAGGGATTTTCATTTTTGAGAGGATGAAGTGTTATAATGAATTAGTGTTATAATGAATAAAAGAGTACTTTCGTTCCTCTCTATATAATAAGCAATAGTTTTACAGTTGTCACACTTCTCTTGCCTGTGAGGGACAGGTTTTAAAATTCTGTTTATTCTCATTCAGATTATATATATAAAGTCAGATTATATATAAAAAATCAGATTATACATTTAAAGTCAGATTATATATAAAGTTAGTTCCCCAGTTTCTCAACTACATACATAATTTGTACCAAGAGAGATACTGATCGTAGGATCCTGAGATGTAAGAAATACAGGTTCATGTCCTTGTTTGAAATCATTAAGCCAAGGCTTAAACTTGAGACTCCTATTTCTTAGTTAAATACTAAAAAGCTATGAGCTGTAGGTTATGAGCAAGTAATCATTATTTCCCAGTCAGTTTTACACAGGACCTAGGTACATCAATGGCTGTATTATGATCCATCAAGGCAAGAGGGAGATACAGTCAACAGAAAAAACTACTTGTCCCTTGGACAAATTGTCCTTCTATATCTGTTCATAAGATGTGGAACTTGCACAGCATATTCAAATAACTAAATTCCTTATTAAGTCTTTTCTACTGTGGTTTTCTACTGTGCTTAAAGTGTTCTACCTTAAAAAGCTAACTGCGTATTCCAGCTTTTTGCAATCTTGGGGAGCCAAAATCCAGGTTCCTTCAAGAAGTCCATATCCTAATATTCATTGTGCTAACTGTATTTATCTATGACTACTTACATGCCATCATGACAGGACCTACAGAAAACCCTATGAGGAAAAGGTAAGTAAATTCCCTACACAAAAATCCTGGAGATATTATTCTGTGAAGGACATTCAACAGTGTTACAGGATAAGTCTCAGCTCCTATAGCTCATCATACATCTTACTCTCCCATGAATTTTACTGCTTGTTTCCCCACAATTGATATTGGCAATATAAGTAAAATTCTGTAGAATAAGAAGTAAATACCCTAGTAAAATAAAGACAATTTAGAACCTGCCATTTCTCCTGCCTCACCTGGAGCCTAAGTAATTTCTTAAACTGGCTTGTAAAAGCTGCATTTCAAGGGCTTTGAAAAATATTAAACTCACTTCCTTATCAACAAAGCATCTTGATAATGAAATGTAATAACTTCTATGAAATCAAACATGAAAGAATCTTACAAAAGCTGGTCTTTTGATAATGCAAAGTTCATTGTGGGTGGTTAATTACGAACAGTGGATTTTCTTTCTACATTTTGCTCTTTTTTATAGGAAGATTTCTGAGTGAATTATAAGTATAATAGAGAGAAATGGCTTTCATGTGCCCCAGCATGCCACAGAAATGGTTAAAAAGAAGCAACTTTAACCCACAGTTTCTGTCTTTTAGAGAAAGCAATTATTTTAATCAGTACTTTTTGTTTGTCTGTTTGTTTGTTTTCCAAATCTGGGGTTATGGTTTAATTCAGAAACTCTGCAACTATTTAACATTTTCCCACATTTGTCTTGAAGTGAAAGAAAGGAAAGTTCTTTTTCTACATTTCTTCCTCCTGGGTAAGTATACATATCCTGTGGAGTTCAACTAAAGAAAGAATAGAGGAGACATTTTTAAAATGTGTGAAATGATACAACTGTAACATTTCAGTGTGGATAATAAGTCCTCTAGTGTTCCTGCCATGGGCACACCCATTCTTACCTGTAGCTATGTACAGACTCAACTCCCTACTGACAGTTCAACCCAGGCATTTTGAAAAGACAGGGTTTAATAATAATCTAGAATGTAAGAGGCTATTCTATAATGATTACTAGGTGTGATTAATTGTGATGAGTGGTTCAGCTGATTGGATAAGCACCCTTTCTTGAAAAGCAGTATTTCACATTCAGAAGATGCTTGCATTTCTTGAAATTAGAGTATAGCTTAAAGAATATTCAGTATTCACTTCCTCCAAAAAGATCAAATACTTCTGGTTCCTGCATTGTTCTGCAGGTTTCCATCATTCTGGAATCAATGTTTAGTCTCCTAAGTGAAACAACTCAAACCCAGCTACCAGCGGTCCCTATCATCCCCAGTCTGGGGCAGACCCAGTTCTTTTTGCTCTCCTGGGAACTCCATACTAGAAGTCATCTGCTGGGAACTCTGAATGCCACTAGATTTGCTGAAAGTTGGTGAAGCTGAAGATATTTTGAATAAAACACTTCAAGTGAGCCAGTATTAACAGATGAAACATGATTTTTTTAGAAAACATTTAGCCAACTCAAACAGTAAAAAGATATTGATATATCAGGTTGCTGGTTCTTACTTACATACTTGTGCCTTGGTGTGGAACATAAGAATGCAAATCTGAAAAATAGATTTTTTCCAGTGATACTCACTGTAATTTTCGTGGTAGTGAGAGAAGTTCATTTTAGAACTGAGTCTTTTATTTCTGCCAATGCGCAGCATGCTTGACCTGCAATGCGCTTGCTATTTCAGTCCTAAGCCTCTCCTGTGCAAACTCTGACAGTCATGCAAACTATGGCAGTGTGGTTCTGTAGCCAGTTAACAGGAAAGTAACATCAACATATTAATTTCCACTTGTGACATGAAGCAAGTCTCCAGATAAGATAGTTCAGAGAGGTAACCCAGTGTTCCCCAAGCTATAACACCATTGCCTAGTGACTATTGTTCAGCTGGCTGTAATTTTGAAGTGAATACTACAAAAATATGATATACTGATAAAACAAAATCTGAGATACCTTTACAGCATGAATAAGAGCTAAAGTAGGATGATAAATTTTGATCAGCTGGTTGCCCATTCCTTTTAGCAGAAAAAGTCAGGCATGTGCTTTGATGCAGTTACTACACATGTCTATTACAGTAACAAAGGAAATATAATTTTATTTTTGACTGGCACTAGTACAGTTCTTGGAAGATCATGTGATATTAACATCAGCTTAAATGATTCAAGGAGAGGCCGTCTAAACCCATGGTATGTTGGAGCTTGCCATGTGATGTAGAGGGACCAGCTCTCGCCCACCGCACCATCACCCATAGCAACAGGGAGGCATGTGATGGCTCCAGTCTGATACAGCCACCCAGCAATAGCAAGAGCTTGGATTTAAGTGAGAGAGGCGGAAATAATAATTTGGACAGCTGGAGTTTCCCAGTGCATTACAGTGATAATGCAGATTGATAATTCTGGTAGAAAAAGGGATAGGTGGGCAGAAATGCCAATTAAATTTTAAGATATATTTCCAAGAATTATTTATACCAAAAAAAAAAAAAAAAAAAAAGAAGCAGGTGCACTTAGCATTAAAAACACAGGGTTGTTTTTTTTCATCTATGTCTACCACATCATAATGTAAGAAAAATGATGGCCAAGACACTAATGGAGGAACTATCATATACCGAATAAAGAAAACAAAGAATGAAGTAGAATGTATAAACCTTTAAGAGGAAAATGTAAGATTTATTCATTTTTCAGAGTCCTTTTATCCCCAGGATTTGAAATAATGATAAAGCAAAGAACAAAGTTGAGAAATAGTGCTCACAGGCTTCAAGTCAATATACCCAGATATTAAATTTGCATTAGCCCACTATGTACATGACATACTTCTGCAGAATGGCATCTCCTGGCATATCCCACAAACTCCAGTCCATTAATTTCATTTTTCATTCATCTTAATTCCAGTGTATATATAGAAGCATTTATGTATACAGCAAGTTAAAAATCTCCAATTGGAGATTTTAAATATTGCAATATCAGAAAATGCTATGCAGTATATTTTGATGAGATATCATTCACAATATAACAACTCATGGTAGTCCCACAAACTGGAAATTTTTCCATGTTGCGTGTTTCAGTGTTTCATAATTTTTTTCTCATATTTAAATTTTTTTCATTTTTTTAAGTTATATTTTGCATAATATATTATCTTCAGTGCTAGATGATGTTTTAGATGATTGAGCAACTCAAAAATAATTTTGAAATTTCATTTCATATAAATTAATTTTTATTTTTCTAAACAGAAAAAAAATGGCAAATGTCTGCAGAAGTTAAAAACCTTTTCTGCTCATAACCTGATATTTGCAGCAAAAAGATATAAAAACAGAATAATAGGTTGTCTTTTTTGCCTTGTTCCTTCTGAAAATGTATTTATTTGACAGAGATATCTAAACCCTGCACTTTTGCAGTTGTTATGAGTATATGCTAGTGAGTATATATTATAATATACTTCTTCAGATAGCACTGATAATTGAGGCAGGCAGGAGAAAAAGCTCCTAAAGTACCTTCTTGTTGTAGTTCTCCATGGTTTTCTGTGCCTGAAAAAATATTATTTAGGCTCTGATTCATCCTATCTGGATGAAAAGATCTTACCAATGTAGCTCAGGAGCAGATATTGGATTCCTCCCCATGGGAGGGGAGGGGAGGGGNAGGGTCCCTTCCAACCCAAACCATCCTATGATTCTATAATATTCTATAATATATATATTCTATATTATATACATTCCATAGTAATAATTAATTATAGGTGATGTTCAAACAGCAACAACAGCAAAAATCACTTAGATGTCTAATGGATAAGGCACTTTGAGTAAAATTTTCCAAAGCATTGTATTGGAGCAATTTTAGATTTTTGTATTCATCTGAGCCATATTTCTAATAAGAACAGCTTACACTTTAATTCATTTACTTTAAAATAGAAATATTTTCTGAGGAAATACTTTTTTTTGCAGAAATTTCTTTTTGCAAGAACAGAATTACACACAAATCATAGAAACCTATGCCATCTGACCATCACATTGTGCAGGTATTCAACAGACTAATTCAGTCTACAACAGGAACTTTCCATTAGATGTAGTAGGGGACCTAAGTGGGACTTAGGTAGATCTGAGATGACTAAAACAAAGAAAACCCTTCATATTCCTACTTAATGGTGTCTAAACTTGAAGGTTGTTAAGATCAGTTGGTTCATCCCTGTTTGATTTTAACGTTCTCTAAACTCTTAAAATTTTGTTTCAATGCATGCCCAGGGCTTCCCCAGCCTCAGAAGATGCTTATCTCCTGTCTAAGCCTGAAGAAGGTGTTTCTCTTCCAGGCTCCTTCAGGGTCTGACACAGACTGACAGGGCCTCACAAAAAAGTTGTGGCTTCTTTCTTTCCAATTGCAGCTGAGGGGGGAGGTAGTAAGAGATTCAAGCATTCAACCAGGAAACAGGCGATCTGGATTGAGTTCTATCCTTTGCCTGAGGGATTCAAACCCACATCACCCACCTTCCAGGAGAGTCAGGTAAGAACAAAGCTGTAGGTTATCTGAGGGAACAGAAGCAAAACAAGAATGTGAAGGGATGCTCTTTGCATATTCTGCCTGCATTTTACCTCTGCAGGTTAAAAACAGAAGTCAGATGGGCTTACAGGTTCTTAGTTGGGCATCCATCTGAACAGCGAGAGTACTGCTCAAGTCCTGACCCTCAGCTTATGGCAACAAGCCTCTCTTTCACTTGCCTCATGAATTTCAGTGCTGATATAGGAGAGGGACAGTGAAATGGGTTCTAACCAGATATAATATTCGTTGTTCAGTGAATGTGTAGCCTTGCTGCCATATATGAAGTTTTATGGCTTTGAACCTCTTTTACTAAGGAGAATTTTGAACTCAGGTGTGGAAGAGACAAGTAACTACTTCCTCTCTCTTGTTTCTCTCCTTACCTCTCTCTCTTCTTTTTTTAAAAAACAAAACAAAACCCAAAAAACAGCAACAAAAACAAGCGAACAAACAAAATGCAAAAAAACAAGAGTAAGCCCCACAGCCATTTAAGAGACTGGATAGAAGTGTCTGCCGTAGTTTGTATGTACTTGCACCTGGACCTTTTGAAAATAAAGTGCCCTTCTGCAGCCCTTGCTCTTCATTTGCAAACCACTATTTCACGTTTACTGTTCCTCAGTGTGATGAGCAGACTGGCCTTTTCCCAGTGTATTTTCCTTTCTGGATCCCGTTCTGAAACAGCTAATTCTCCTTTTCCTCTTCATTGGAAGCCTAAGTGCCTTGCTCCAAACTTAGTTTTCACCAGGAAAAAATGCCTAAAACATAATAACCCATACATATTTTTATGTATTAAAAATAATTTTTCATTAAATGCAGGGTCAAGAAATGGAAAGAACCTGGCTTAATGCTCAAAGCGTGTAAAGTAAGTAACTAGGAAAAAAAAAGCACAAATATTATTTACATCTAAGCTAAATATTTGTGTTGTGAAAACCCTTGTATTACTTTCTAAATTCGTTAACTTCCTCATTAGGTTTGCTTTCTTAGTGCCATCATTACTGGAAATCATTTGTAAGAGAAATTTGGATGGTGCACATTCAGCCAGTTACACTCACATGGCTGGTTAAAATGAAAGTGAGATGCCAGTTTGAAATTGAATGATTATAGTTTTTTTCCTCCACATCCACTAAATCACAGTAATACTATGTAGTTTAATTCTGTGAATCTTTGTATAGCTCATATCAAGATTACTCTCTTGATTGTTTGCAGAGCAGAGATTTCAGAGCAGCAAAGAGTAAGTCTGAAGGAGTGCTTTGATCTAAACATATCATCACCATTTCTGTTAACATTTTCCCTGATTCATTGTATCACATAATTGGGAAAGTCATCAAAGGAGAAAAAAAGCATATGATTGTAGTAAGTCCAATAGTTATAAAAGTTCTACATAGTTTAGAACCAGGAGGCTGAAACAATTTCAGTGGTACAATATTACAATGGACAACAAAATGTGCATATATGTATATAGGTATGAACATACAGGCATGGGAACATATAAGTACTCCAGAGAAATGTAACAAAAGGGTGGTGACAGATACACTTGCATTTACCTGACAGACAGTTTTGTCTTTTTCCTTCATGCACTTTTCTTTCTGTATCTTCATATCTTTAGATAAAGTCTGAACAGTCAGTATCATATAGACAACATTTTGGCCAACCCCCAAACTTATCTTGACATTTGGTTTACTTTGTATAAGCGCCATCAAGTATGTTTAGATAGTTGTTTCACTGAAAAATAACATTTAAAATGAATGAACAATAACCAAAGGTATTTGAAGAGTCTACTGCTAGGCAGAATGATATCATTAAATCAGCTATTGTTTAGCCTATTTTATTGGAAAATCTACAGATGAAATCATTTACAAGGAAAGAACCTGAACATTCCCTGACATGCATTCTGAATTTATTTCTCATAGCTTAAGAATTTTAAATTATAGGGGATCCTGGCCAAACAATATAACATAATTGTGGTTTGTAGTTAAATAGACAAAGTTCAATCTAGATTTGAAGACTACAATCATGGTAGTTACTATTTAGGAGCAACCCGTGCCAAATGTTTGGAGGGACTTAAGAACTACATTTACAGTAAAGAATGGGTTAATAAAAAAAAAATAAAAAATGAAAAATGAACATAACACCTAGAATCCTGATTCCAATTCAGTGTTTCTACAGCTTCTGTAGATACACAAGGTATCCAGGTATGTATCAAAAATCTTGAATTTCTTCCCAGTTCTGTAAATTATTCCAAAATGGGACTAATGTTAGAAATTGCCAAAATGAAAAAAACAAACAAACAAACAAAAAACAAAGAACAGATTATTTAGCTTGTTCTGTTAAAATTTCAGTGACCTCTAAAATTCTCTAAGGTTTCTTGGAGATGCAGCAGAGTTCACAGGCTGAGAAGAGACAGTTAAAGCAGTTTCAAATACCTGGACTTCAGCAAAGCATTTGACACTGTTTCCCATAGTCTCCTAGACAAACTGGCAAGATACAGATTGTATGGGTGATCAGTGAGATGGGTAGGAAATTGGTTTGTAGGCTGAACTCAGAGGGTGGCAATCAATGGTTTTTACTCAGGCTGGTAGACAGTCACACATGGTGTCCCTCAGGCATCAATACTGTTTAAAATCTTCATAAATTATTTGGACAACGCAGTTGAAAGCACCTGACCAAGTTTGCTGATGACACTAAGATGAGTGGTGTCTTTATTACTTAAGGAAGTTCAATTTCTTATTGTAAGTGTTCTGTAGAGTACTTTTTATCCAATCTTTATGTCCAGACATTTTTTTGATATCGTTAATCCAGCACACCTAAGAAGTAGAGATGCTACCCACATTCAGTCTGCATTAACTTGTTGATTTTGATATTGCGGACACTCTGTTCAGCAGTGGTGGAGAAAGGGAGAAACAAAGAGAGAGGCACTGCTGGATTTTTTCACAAATATTGTCTGATGTCCTTATACAACAGCTTAATATTTTATCTGAATTAGAAATTATGCAGCCAGTTTTCTTACATATTTGTGTATGAGGACTGGATTCTTTGGTGTCTAATTAGGAGTAAGAGCAGAGTTTGGGGGAACTTTTCTCTGTGAAAGTTGTTTATTTTCAAAAAACTTGGATTTCTATGAACGTAACAGTTTTGAGGCCTCTGTTTCCCTTTCATATTTGATACTTACAAATGGCTTCAAAAGAAGGGAATGTGCCTCTACAAGCACTCACACATTAAGTATGACTATATAGAACTTTTTTGTTTTTCTTGAGGAAGTTGAAATCCCATTCTCTCATTGCTTGGAGTGACAATAGAATAAAACACTCTTTTCTTTAAAAAGAATTTTCATTGTTAAATATATATTTTGTTATAAAGCAGGTAATTTATTAAACTATAGTTTATCCCAAATGTTGCCAGAAGTCAAACTCAAGTCTTCGGAAAGGTGTTATGTCCAATTAGAAATGTATACTACATAAGAAGCTGTTTTATTAAACTTTATGGATAACCTGGAGAGTTCATCTAGTCAGAATCACTTCTCACTGTGCAAGAGCTGCAAATTGTATTTGAAATTAATATTTCTGATTAAAACTGGCACTGAGCCTCCTGTTGACTAACCCCAGTTTACTTAAGCAGTAATCTCATTTCAGCTGAGAACATCTTCAGCACACACACTTTCAATTCTGTACTCCACTACCCTCTATTTTTGCAGGGCAAATCTCAAACACTTATGCCAGACATAGCCATCAGGCTATGGAGGTGCTTTGAGTATTTTCCCTGCTGTGCTGAAGTAGTAGGCAGGGTAGTAGCTGAAAATTTCTGCTTTGCTCTCCATTGGTGTCTCTTATGATTTTTCTAATCACCTGCTGTTCTACTACTGTCTTGTGATCAGTGACCATCTGGACTTCCCAGTGCCAGCACTACTATTTTATCTTGTGACATCATTCTGATACTTTTCTACATTTTCCTAGATGTGTTATAAGATACAGCAGCAGCCAGGTAGAGACCTAAGTGCCATACTTCTCATTCTGTGGATGTAAGCACATTTTTAACTCAAACCAGGACAAACAAAATTAAAAGACCTCCCAAAAAACAGGTTTTAATCAGTTTTTAGTCTGTTTTAAATTTTTTTTAAAGTTTGCACTATGTCTGCTTTCAGCTTCTAAATTAGTGATCTTACTTGACTGGGAAAATTCACATTTTTATTTTTGAAAATGTTGAAATATTCCTTTGCAAAGTGCTTTGTATACCTCCAGAAAATAATTCTAGTCAACATTTCTTCCTTTTTTAAGGAGAAGTAATAACTCCTCCAATGCAAAGAATGTAGAAGAAATTTGGCAAAGAATATGTTTTTGAAGTTTCCGTATTCCAGTTTTTGTTTTTGTTTTTTTTTTTTAATCTTTAATAATGCTGTTTCACCTTGAGAACTGTAGCTGACCTTATGCCATTGCATCTTCATAACATCCTCCCAGAAACATTTCTAGTATTATAATTTTTTGGCCTGACACAGCACCAGAATTTTCACTGTGACTCTAAAGCAACACTGTCCTTTAATCAATATACTTGGGATCATCTGGAAAAGGAGAGAAATAATACTATTAAAAGCTTACTAAGTTATTTAGGGATGGATAACATTATTTATTCTCTGAGAAAACTGAGCTTGGTTACAAAATTGTTCTTTAATAGGACAAAAAGATACTAGCAGCTGCTTCTACTGCTTGAGTACAGAGGAGCAATTAAGTGGCTTCATGAAATTCATTTCCATGACCATTTTCCTAAAACCCAATAGCAGTAAGCTACAGCTAACTGTATTAACTCAGATGATAATTAGTTGGCTTAAACAAGAGAACTATGCACCACCCTGGTGGTATGAACTAGAGATTTATTCAAGTTGTTTCCTCTCAAGAGTGGCCTGACAACATTTGGATTGCCTGGCATCACAAAAAATACATAGTAAGTAAGTAGAATAAATTATGCTTTCTATTCTTCTGTGTCTTGCAGCCAGACAATAGAAGTCATGTTTCATTGGGCAGGTGCTCTAATTGCTGTGATATCATGCCAAGGTGGCAGCCATGCTTTCAAATGAATAAGCGTAACTAATCAGGTGAATGATTTCCCACAAACTCCACCTAACTGTTCAGCTCCCTTAGACCATATCCACACTAAAGAATTCACTGATGGACAAAGATGAGTGAGCAAAAGCACACAGGGAAGGTAAAATTATAAGAGCAAAGCTGGGCATTTATTGTTCAGTTGTTTCATTCACAAGGACAATTTTAAAATACGGAGAGGAAGGTTACAGCATATTACTCATGTTGATCTGGTCCACGGTATTTAACACTACTGGTTTCTAAGAGTGTGAATGGTGCTATGCAAATAGGATAAGAAAGTGGTTCTAACTGTTGTTGAAAAATGGGTTTAAGTTGTGTATGAAGCTTCTTTTGTTCTTGAGAGGCGGAGTCTCAAAATTTCTTTGATAAATAAAAATACCTCATAAAATGCCTTTCATTCTCACCTGTATTTTTGAGAGAACAGTAAGGAGACAGAAAAGGAAAACATAGTTTACACTGATTGAGCTAGAGCTTTAGAAACATATTACAATGCTAAGAAGTATAAATTAACTGTAAAATTATCCTTATTGAAATGTCACCTCAAGAAAAAAATACATTGTAATTTCATTACCAACTAACTTATGTTGTAGTAAGATAATAAAATTTTAGAAAAATTAAGAAACATTTGAGCAACTGGAAGTCTGTTCTTATTTTGAACACCGCCTTTGACAAAGCTCTTCAACAGTCACAGCTGGGTTCTGTCTAGTTTTATGGAATACTGGTAGGTATTTATTCTAATATCAGTTCTGTCAGAGCAGTGTTTATTTGGCACTTAACTGTCAAAGGTTAATTCAATATGGAACAAATATATGTTTTTCACAGTACTTGGGTTTTCTGCAAGTCACAATATCACTCTGTATCAATAAGAAGTTCAGAGATTAACTTTATTACCTTGACCTTGGTTCAGAAGATAGAAATAGCTAAAAATAATTTCTCAGAGATAAAGTAGCTCCATGTTGTCCCCTGCAGTCTTGGAGAGTTTGATACTAGGTGATTTAGAATATACATTCATGGCTGTCAGGAAGACTAAGAGTTGGTTATTTTCCCCAGAAATTCACCCAAGGAGAGCAGGAGTGGGAGAATCACTATAGATGTGAATTCCCTCACCAAGGTGATATCTCCAGAAGAGGCACAGCTGGTTAATAACATCTTCCATTCGGTCTTCAGGGCATAAGTGAAGTGTAGACATAAAATGCTGTAAGAGCAAAATGTATAGCTGCTGGACTCTCCTGGTCAACTGGCTGTGTTACCCTGGGATTGTATCTCTAGCATGGCTGGGACTGGGCAGGGAATCACAATACTGGTATTTTATAGATGACTGGCAAGCTGAGTTTCTGAAGAATAGTTATTTAATGATAAATGGACTGTTTATTGGTTTACTGGTTGCACCTTGCACTTTTTTTCTCCTTCTAAATCTATGTACAGTGAAATATTAAACTATAAAAATGCTTCTTTTGATACAATGGAGAGCAGAAAAGACTGAAAGAAAAATTTCTCTGACCATTTGTGCAAGGAATTGAATCATAAGTCTCCAAAATGGGTAGTTATGGTTTTCTTTATGAAACAGATCTCATTTGAAATGTCAAACTTTATTTAGGCAGTTAAAAATACACAGAGTTCTCAGAATAAGTGGCTGGGTTATTACTAAGGGTTTCTTCTAGTGTTGGAGGTTGGGAGTTATTCCATTTCCATCCATACGGGTGTTTGGATTTAACACAGAAACTGATTCTTAGGAATCATTTTCAGTAAGATTCAAATAAAATACATATGTTTAACAAGGTCAAACATATTAGAAAATTCCCTGATCAGCCTTTCAATTTACAGAAATAAATTGATTTTTGTTTCTATTTTCAAGGTTATTCTGCATATGAAACATCTTTCATTGCATTAGTGATATCCATGAAAGTAAAGCATGATTAAGATATAAGATATACAATTAACATTTTCCCATGTAAAACTCTGAGGACCTCAAATTTCCTGAAAGGTTATGCATAGAAGAGATGTCTGGTTGTTTGTTTACTTGCTCATACAGATTAAGGCACTACATTAAATGGATCTTTAAAAATGTCTTAGCTTAAAAGCATTGGAAATTGCTTAAGACATCTCTGCATTGTAATGGTGCTTATCTTCTTTCAAACTGCTTCACAGACTTCATAGAGTCAAAAGGACAGTTTTGTCTGGAAGAAACCATAGAAGTTCACAGCACCTCCCAAAGCAAGGCTAGCATTGATGTTAGTGCGTGTTGTTCAGGATCTGGTCCAGCTGAGTTATGAAAATCTCCTAAGGCTGGAGATGTCACAACTTCTTGGAGAGCACATTCCAATATTTGACCAAAGTGGCTTTGTTTCACCATAGATGGATTTGATTTTCTAACCTGTTTTAGTGAAGCAGTTGAAGTACCTCTGATCAGTAAGCATCATTAAAGTGCCAATTCAACCTAGTTCTGCAGTGTTTAATTTTAAAGACATAAGTATTTGTTCTGAATTATCTGACTTCAAAGACAAAAGTAATTCCACTGGCATTTCAGATCCTAAATCCTATTTTAGTTGGTTCAATTGAAAAATCCTAGCTGTGTGCTAGGTGAAAAGAAAAAAACTGTATAGGAAAGTATGTCTGTTCATACAACACTTGGTATCCCTTAGTCCAGTTGTTTGGTTTTTTCAGAAGTACTTATTAATTTTTAGGCAAAAACTAAGCAGTTCAGAAAAAAAAAAAAAAAGGCAAAAAAAAGATTATTGGTCCATTGTAGTTACCTGTTTAATTTTTTCCAGTACAGTGAGAGCCTAGTGGTCTTTTTGGTTATTTAAAGTACGTTGACATAAGACCAACAGCCAGGAATAAATTTTGGGTGTAGATTAGACAGAAGTTTCTGTGACAATTTTCCAGATACAACAGTAGAAGCAAAGAATGTACCTAGTTTTAATATGGATCAAAGGATCATCTGTGGTTTCTTTCAATAGCAGTAGATATGCTGACACAGAAAGTGTCTTATTAGTTTTTGTTTGCTCTTAGAAATATGCATGACAGAGCAGACATAACATGACTAGTCCAGAAAATAAAAGCAGTTTATGTGTATAAATTTGTGTATATACATACGTGTATGTGTGTTTATTGCCTTAAAAATATATTGGTCGAGATCCTGTAGAAAAGGTATCCAAAAGATTTGACCAAGAAAATAATTCTGTGATGTAACACACTGTAAAAGTCCTTATACTATTTAAAAACAGACCTCCTAAAAATATTTTACAATCTGTTAAAATTCTTCTTTTAAATTCTGTAAAAATCGTCTTTTCTTTTCTGTTATCAGTAAACAGAGGAGGTATTGAAATTTGTTATCATTTAAAATATTTTAAATTTCTAAAGGTAACCTAAATATTGGTAAATTTAACCTAAATATTTCTAAATTTAACCTAAATATTGGAGAAAGACTATTGTGCCAATACAGTGAATGACAACATCAAATCAAATGGTGCACTTCGGGTAACTGACTAGTACCTACACAATTTCTTTTATAACGCTTTTGTAGGTAAGCTGTATACAGATACAGTTTTATTTGTTATTCATGTGAAGAGTCTTATGTTTAAGAATGATCTATGTATGTGAATAAGGAGATGAAGTTTTAACAAATTCTGTGAAGATCTTTGTGAAGATTAAGCTGACTGTCACTGTGTAAATTTAAATCATTGTATTATATCAATGAACCTAAGACACTGGCAATTTAGAAACTAAAAGGCCTGACCCTGAAGTATAGGAAGATATTTCTACAAGACACTCAAATCTCATTAAATATGGCAATGACTGAAGATATTCAGCATCCTTAAGAATTTGGTTAAAAAAATACTGTATTATTGTAATTCACAGACACCCATACTCACATCATGCTTGAATGTTTATATTAGTGATGACACAATTAACTAGTCAGTCCCTCTCATCCAGTAATTGGCACAAAGAAGATCTGACAATGTTGATGAACCCAGACATTTTCAAGGGTCATAGTAGTTAAAAAATTCAGATAATATGTTGTAAATTATAATCCTATTAGAGAAACAAGAACAATTCTTGGGAAAAACAAAGCAACAAAACAAAAAACAAGTTTGTAGAAACTGACTATTAATTTTCATGCAGACTTTAGAAGTCTTAATTGGTTCATAATGTGAGTTACAGTGGCTCACAACATAAATGCAAACTACACACCTTCCCAGTGAAAGTATTAAGGGCTGAAGTCCTCACACAATGCCCAAGATTAACAAAAATATAATTCTTTTCTGAGGCTCAACAACTAAAATTGACTGAAATTCCATGAATCACACTGAAAATTAAATACTTTTGTAGAAAAAACACTGTAGATACACAGAACACCATGAAATCACAGCGTATTGACACAAATATGGGGACATTCTGCTCAGTCCATTTAGTGATTTGTGACTGGTGAGTAATATCTAAGAAACTACTGTTAGGTTTTTTTTTTCTCTACCCCACTGCTTCACTCCATTGCTTTAGTTCTCCAGAGGCACTTCTTGTCTTAGAAATATGGAGCTAACAGACTTCAAAGGAAAAGCATATCATGGGGTGAGAGAAGATGGCTCCTGAAGTTCTCTAAAGAAAACATGTAAAGAGAGAAGCTGACGAAATATGCAGGGAATATTCTTGGAACAGCATGAGAAAAATTCAGGCATAAGGAAGTTTCTATTCACAACATTAGCACAAATTAGTAGTGGCTGGGAAGGGGTAAAAATGATAAAAACTCTTTGGACCTGTGGGAAGGATGAAGCAGTCTGGGAAACTGTATGTGAAGGCACTCATCCAGTCCAAAGCAGTACCTAGCTCATCTGCCTGCATTACAGCATCACTTACATGTTGTGTAGCTTACATTTGCTGAACCTTTAAGAAGCTACAGGTTTAAGATTTTATTCTTTCTTCCTCAGTGCGATAGTGTGTTTTTGTAATACAATCCTTTTGTGATTCATGTTATTATGACCCAAAATGGAGAAGATATCTATTCAGTATGATCTTTCTTCTTTTAATTTTAAGGCTCTCTATATGACAATAGACTGTGTTTTTCCGGTCATTATTACATGAAATCAATAATATAATTGGAATATAAGTGTAATATTGTTTTAGAACAGTCTATTTGGCTTCTCCAAAACTTGAAGTGTTTTTAGAACCATAGTTTTAGACTCAACACAAATTCTATCAATCTGTAATTCAGATGCAAATTGCAAATCTAAACCCATCCTAAACCAGAATTTATTTCAAGTTAAGGATTAATTAGAGATAATCTTCAGTCTGAGAGAAATATTTCATATTTTGTTTTTATACAAGGGTTTCAGAAACACCTTGGGCAAAACCACTTATAAGATATTAGTGGCTTATTGCAGTAATCTAGCATGAACCTTTCCTGAGAACAGTGCTTCTAGCTTTGAATGTTGCTGCTTTTCCACAATTCTTTTTATTTCTCATACATATTGCACTTTCCATCTTTGTAGCATACAGTTGCAAATACATAACATATAGTCCTTGAAGGCATTTCTGGGGCCATTTATGTCATTCCCTGGGTATAACTACCATCTTTTATTTTTCATGGAATGAAATCCCTAATATTATATTTCAACCCTATTGAGTGCTTCCCCTGATATGACCACATGAAGATTACCCACTGTCTCATACAGAGAAGACATCAACTTCCATTTGCAGGTAAAGGCAGGACATAAGAGAAATCTGATTCTTCTCCAATACAATGCACCAGCCACTACATCTCAGTCAAGAACTACACAGAGTAAATAAGCATCAACAAACATATATACTTGTGCATACACTTCCTCCTGAAGGAAAGAGAAGAATATGAATTAGAATTTAATCCAAACATTAATATTTCAAAACAAATTATTTTCATGTTCTCTCTCATTAAAGGCTAGATCTAAAAACTCAACCTATCATCACATTATGTAACCTTGGACTAAGAACCATGTCTGTATTTTCGTAAAACAAACTGACTGCACAGTCAGATCCAAAATTCTCCTACTGATAGCCTCTTCAAGGCACTTGATAATATATGTTATTGGATATACTTCCAGTCCTTTCAGGAGACTGTCTTCATTTACATAAGATTTTTCTGCATTTGTGTATGCAAAGAAGTAATTTTGCAAATATGCGTTTTATTTTATTTTGAACACACTCAAAGAAATCTTTGCCTCATTCAGTGAAAAAGTTTTTATGAGATAAATGAAGGTATAATAGTTTAATTAAAATAATACATAAACTCTGATAGTGCTGCTTTAAGAATTCTTTCATTAGGAAATTTTGCTACTACATTTATTTCTAGTAACTGATCAACTAAAGAATAGTTTTCAAATTATGATAATGGATGTTTCCTTATACTTTTTCCTGTAAATATGGGGAAGAATACATCACATGCAAACTCTACCCCAAATTGAATCCACTAATTTAAAATGTAATCTTTTCAGTTGTGCTGAAAGTAATTACTACAATAACTAGAGTAGCAGAGAATAAGGCATACACCTTCATCCCCTCTGCTCTGTGTTAGAGGTACAGATTTGATTATCTGCTGGCTGCTCCAGCTGAAGAAGAAGGGACAAGCTCTGAAGTGGAGCAAGAAGTGTGCTGGTCCCAGATTTCACACCTTGCTCCCAGCTGTGTCTGCTAACAAGGACAGGCAGGTGCACCAGACCATGGGACATCTGCCAACGCTCCAGTAACTCCAGCTTGGAGGTGATAATGTCTGACCTGATTTCTGTGGCTGCAGCCATGGGGGAAGGAGTTCATAGCAGAGGACAGGGGTTAGCATCTGGGAGCTATCTTGTAAGGGCAAACTGTTAAGAAAGCAGAGATTTTTCTACTGATTTGGCAGAATTTCCTCTGGGAGTGACAAGCATAGCTTTTCACCTTTTCCTTTTTCTGAGAGATAGTAACATACTGTAACAGTGACAAATTGTCCCCTTTTCTTGACATTTTATCTTAGCTAGCAGCCTTTTGCTCCATCCTCTTCACATTGTCAGGTTCCATTGCCCTGTTGCAAACTTCATGATATTTGCTATTTTTTAAGTTCTTGCTCCAAGATTATATGATTAGTTAAGAATTTAAATTTTGTTTTGTAAGAGTATACTGCTCTAATTCTACCATATGTGGAAAAGTGTTCAAATGTTTGAACATGTAACCTGTGTGTAGTCTGGAGACTCAGAAATCATAAATTGAAAAGAAATGAAAAATGTTTCTTTTTTTTTTTNNNNTGCTGTGAGTATCAAGTCAGACAAATGGTATTTCCAGGCCTTACTCATGATTGTCACATGCTTGGAGACAGTAAAACTAACCTCCCTTGCCACCCACCCATTTCCTGACCAGCTGCATCAGCAGAACAAGGGAGAAGCAGGTATACTGCTACTGTTACCTCTGAAACCCAGTATTATACATGTTGCCTTGCAGGCCAACAGGAGGTTGAACTTCTTTTCCTGATCCCAAGTGGATACAGATTTCCCAAAAACCTGAGCACTGACAGGGAAAAGAGGACATTCTTCTTCAAACTGTTGAACATTACTGCCTTCTTGTCTACAGGAACACCTCCTGCCTCAGAAACTATACAAGCCTATACTATACTTTCTTAGTGAATAGCTCTTCCTCAGACACACTCTGGAGACAAAAATCTGTGACAAAGCTAAAATTTGTTCCTATAACTCTGAAGTGATACATGAGGCTGAAATACAGTAATCCAGTCAATGTCAGGAGGAATTGAATGGTTAAATCACTACATCTATTTCTGAAAAACAGAGAAAGCTCTTTGAAAAATACTGCATCAAGAGATATGAACAGCTCTGGCTTAGTCTTATTTGTCAGAAAAATAAGCTGCATGCATACACATGATAGCTGACCAATAAGGATTACATGGGTATCATTTTATTGATTACTCCATTGTCAGACTCTGCAACCCAGAACAAATAACTTCCTGACTAATTCTGCTCTAAGGTTTTCCTTGGGAGTGGAAGTCATTATAAGATTTAGATCATTCTTATGGGAAATTTATAGCATGGCAACAGCATCGCTTCTGTAAAGAGAATCACTGTCTTGTGACATTCACTGGCTGGAAAGAAAAGAAATCCAAGAGATTACCCTAATGGAATGATTTAATATGACACATGTGACTACAGAAAGAAATTAAAAACTTCTAATGCTAGCTAGCTTTTTACCTGAATAACTTTGTGCATGTTAAATTTTTTCTATAAATTTAAAAATAAAATTATAAACCAAGTTCTCAAGCATAAATACATGCTTCATTCTCACATGTGGAGGGAGGGATGATGAGAATAAGGCAAAGTATTGGGTATTAAAAGATGTGTGGTGAAAGCTAAAGTATGCTGACATCAAAGAAAGCTTCACTACTGGTTTCTAGGGTTCATGTTTTCACTCCAGAATATATGTGCTCTGCCAGAACCTTCTCTTATCATCATGGGCAAATTGCAGATTTTCTTACTCAGAAAGCATTTACCTATTTCCTTAATTCTAAATGTATGAGAACTCCACATGGGCTTTTTGATTTTTTCCTTATCTCTCGGATAAGTGTGAAAAATATCTTGTTGTCCAGCACATGATGATGACTTGAAGCAAAACTAAAACTGCAGTTTGCATGTGGAAAGCAGTCTGAAGCATTAATTAATATTACAGTGTCTATAAGGAATCTATTTTGGTGTCTTACAATACTGGTCCTTCCATGATAGGGACACTGTGTCTGAGGCTTGTTTTTATAATGCGTGTTATAATGCTTGTCTGATGTGAGTGAAGAATGAGTCAGCCCAGATCCAAACATGGGTGCAGCTTCTTGGCCCAGTGCCAGGATACATTTCAGAGATCCTCACAATTAAGATGCAAAAACACCAAGTGGGAAAGTGGCCAAAGTCAGGAGGCTGAGTGTCTATGTTTTTACCTTATTTAACAGTACCTGAATGCACTTTCTTCCTCTTGGGAGACAGAGATCCCAAATCTTTTCCTAAAGGTAGTTACCTTTGTCCTTCTTTCAAAGATGGAACAGGGATTGCTCCTTCCTCCTAAACTCCAGCTGTAGATGGTGATAATTCTGTGGTTAGAGTACTTACACTCACTTGCCTGAGGGCTGTCTTAAAACCTAGCAATCCTCCAGCTTTGTCTGGGGCCCTGCCCACCACTCATTAAGTTTAGAAAAAGAGTGTGCAAGAGGGCAAACTTCACCTCTACCTTTGGAATAGCAATGCTCTGAATGAAAGTAACACCAGATTCAGTGGAGCACAAGCAGGTGACAAGTGAAATCTTGACTGTCTCATCGAGTGACTGAGAAACGCTCCCAGTGGGCTGTTAAACCTACTTATTTACTTCTACCTACTACTGCATCTTACTCCAGAAATGCTCACCACCTCTGTGTATTCAGTTGCATAGGAAATTTCTGCTGCTCTTCTCCTCTCTCTCATAGTGAGGAAATACAAAATTACCCATTGAAGGTGTTCAAACTTCTTCAGCTGAAAATAAGATTATTATCCTTTCTATCCTTCCCTTCCCCTATTTGAACTCTGTTGCTCTTGGCCTTCATGTCTCTACCTGAGTTCAGTCTGGGATTATTCCTTCCCTTTTCAGATGTCACTTTGGCATGGCAAGAGCAGAGGCAAAGTGGAGAAAGAAGAAAGTTGCTTATTTGACACAAAACAAACCCATGACCCCACTACTTTTCTCTCTCCCATTCTGCAGAGCTCCACTCCCTGGACCTGTCTCCACAGTATCCAGTTTGCATGCACGTGGAAATCCTCCATGTGCTGGGTGAGTGTGCAGTTGCACCCACAAATTTGCTTGTCTTGAGCCCCACATGGTCAGTCAGCTCTGGGGACACTCCCTGGGTTGAGCCCCTCAATGGATAAGACCTAGCTGGTGGATTCTGATCAGGCTTCCATCTGCAACCATCTGAGCTTTTGTTATGGAGATAGCCTCACAAGACAGAGTTAAACAAAGGAAAGCAAGAAAAATCTAATGATTTTTCAGAACCATGGCTTTGGTTTTCTAAAATGTCTATGCCTGTTTCTTTTTTCCGATATTAATTTTAGCTAAATGCAGACCCTTTTATTTGTTTAAAGTTAGGATTATCACATTATTTGTTAACCTGAGGGCACTCAGCTGATGCTGTAAGCCTGGTTGTTGCTTGCTTTGTTCAAGAAACAAGACGTTTCCTGTACTTACAATTGTTATCATTGTCAAATTTTAAATGATATGCTGAGCCATTGTGAATCTATGTGTCTCATGACACATCTGTCAGTGGGCATATTATAGTAAGTGTTTTTACCTGGTTTGGGTTTTGTACTTTTTACAAATAAATTGCATTTCCTAGTCCTAGTTTTTTATAACTGAAACTATTTGAATTACAATTAACCCTCAACAAGCTACTACAAGTATAGATATGAAGAGGCTCATACAATACCACTTATAAAAGGATAGAAAATTCATGAAGAATAAAACATATGCTGTCATTCATTCTTTGAAGAACATGAATAAAATGAGCTGCTAAAGCTATGAAGTCCATCTATGACATACAGAAATCAATCTGATACTTGTTTTGAACTCCTAAATCAATTGGAAATAAATTCGTGGAGGAATTTAGAAAAGTATTTTAGGAAGGACAAGTTGATTGCAGATTTCATTTTTAGTTTAACTTCTCAAAATTTTTCTCTGTGAGACGGCATAATTTCTGGATTTTGACTTGTTTCAACTCCATTTAAAATATACAGCTTTACTGAAAAACAAAGGAGAACTGTCCCCTGACTAAATAAGAGCTGTGATTCCCCCCTTAGCTATTTATGGCTTTACCTTTTATGTTTTTAGGAAGGCATAATTTTTCAGTTTTAACTCCTCAAAGACAAGTTCGTTGTTGAACCCTGCTGGTGAAGAGAGTCCAGGGCTGTGGAGAAGGATCAAGAGTAATGACCATGCATAACTGATTTCCAATGTATTTTAGAAAGACCTGGGGGCTTATTAGAACTTCTTTGACTCACTAGGAGAAATGCAGCTTATTATTCCATATTTCAGGGATCTTGAGGATTTGAAAATTTTCGGTAGATATCCAGAAGTAACTGAAATTTTCTAGTTTAATGGCTAAGCAGTTTCTGTGAGATAAAATTTGCATACTGTCAACAGATATTTCCATGAATCATCAAAAAATGTCAGGATCCAAGACACTAAACCACAGGATGGGTAAGTCATGTATTAAGGTTCAACAAAATGTAGCAGAGACCCAGTCTTGATTTAATGCACAGGACAGGTATAGTGCAAATTCATTTCAAAGTAATTTCTAGCAAACTTTAAAATGATTAATGGTGACTTTAACGGCAAAGACTATAACAGCACTGTGGCAAGTCTGCCATGTGAATAAAAATCATGCAGGAATTCTATACCTCTACTTTACTGAGAGTGGAAAAAAGACTGTTTCCTGTTCAGGAATATTACTTCAAGCTAGAAAGGAAACATATAGTAGTTTCTCTGTTAAGCATGAAGCCTGGGCTAAATGTGGCCTCATCCATTTCAGTAGAGTTGACCTTCTCATCCTAGGGTTTGAATTTGTTTCTATAGCTGCTGATGCAAGAAAATCGTTGGGAGCTGCTGTTAGTCAGCTGCCCTTAAGGCTAGTTTATAATTATTGAAGACAATTACAAGATATGTTATATTATTATGTGATGTTATTTGAACAGGTTAAAACTCATTAGAAACCACATAAAACCTTTTTCATTAATGCCATGAAACAGTCCAGTACCTCATTTTTGTGTCATAGGCAAATTTCTCTGATGTTACAAACACACCCTCTCATGTACTGTACTGGCCTACAATCATGGCCAAGTGGATTAAGTGTAAATTCAAAATCATTAGTTTTAGGTTATAATTCCTCTCACTGCCATTAAGGGGTAGGTTAGGGAAGAACCTCTTGGTAGTGATGGCCTGAATCTCTTTTGCTTCTTCATTCCCTGTTCAAACCTGCTTGGTCTTGCTGCTACGTTGCTTGCTGTGCTCTGCCAGCTGCACAGACTCTTGGATAATGGGCACCCATGGCCTGAGTCTCTGCATGTGAACTTACAGAAATAATTTACACTCTCTGAACAACAGTTCATAGTCATCAAGGAGTGCAGGGAAACTTCGTTATTATGTGTATTTACAACTTGTCTGCAAGGTTGGTCTTCGTAAATGACTACTGAATGCTTAGCTGCACTGACCATCTACCATAGCTCAATAAACCATCCTGTTGAGTTAGTTACTGAATGATGACTGTTCTCACATTTAGAAACTCTGTTTTATATAGATTTGACAGATGTTTTCTTTGTTTTGCATGAAGTAAAAATTTGGGAATTAAATATATTTATTTATTCTATGAAACAGAACGTTTAAGTGCATTTAAATGTCAAAATACAAAAATAAAGTTTTTAGGTGTAAAACTCAAAAATCGATGTCTCCATTTCTTAAGTACAAACTAAAACTAGAATTACAGTAAAGAACTCAGAACTACAGAGCTAGGAAATAGAATACTAATACACCTTTGATTTGGGAAATATTTGTTCTGACGTGCCACTTGGCACACTCTAGTAAGGGAGGCAAAAAGTAAGTTTATAGCACTCCATTAGCTATACAACTATTAGACATGAGATTATAGGAATAATCAGGTTCTAACAGTAAAATTTCAACAGGATTACAGTTCCTATGTCTCTTAGTTACATCTTGCGTGCTTGCTTTACCTTCACCTTGGATAAGAGAATTAGTAAGGAAAAAGAAGTGTTGGTGATTTCTGTCTCTAAACTGGCAGAGCTGTGCTGCAGGTTTCCATTTCCTTCATGAAACAGGAGGAAAACAGTAGGAAAACTGAAAAGTAACTTAGTGTGAGGGTCATGCATTTGTCTGGCTGTGGAGAAAAAAATCTGTTTAAGAACTAAGCAAAAAAGTCCAATACACTTGAAAGATGGGGTCAAAGCTTTTCTGATTTGAATCAAATCTCATCACTACTAACGGAATCATCCTAATAGGACCAGCTGATATATAAAAGAAAGTATTTCCCAGTTTTTCAGTGTTCACACTTCCTGAGGAGTTCTCGTGACTCAAGAGTTGTCTAGAAAAATTCTGTAAACCTAGTTAGTTAAGATGATCTTAAAAAATTGTATTTTGGACAGCTTTGCTGACCCAGTTCTCCAGCCTTTAGGGTGAACTTGCCAAGAATATTCATAACTTCTATGAAACATAAGGTCAGAAGTTTGACTTAAACTATGAAAAGGCAAGGATTCAGATTTAACCTTGAAACTCCCTCTCCCTTGCATTTACTGGGTATCAGAATCCATAACAAGACCAATTATGTATCATTTGATATCTTGTAGAGTAACTCTCTTTGAATCATGGACTGTAAAAATGTATCTGATTGGCTCAGACTTGTTTTAGGGCTAAATTCAATAAGGAACCAATCTGGATTGTACCTACCACAAGTTAGTTTAACATTCAAATGATTTCATCCACCAAAATCCTCTGTCAGCATGGGGATATTGTAATCAATAACCTCTTTATTGCAAAAGTTATTTAAAGGCACTTTTGCATAACAAAGCAAAGGCAAACAATTAAAAATACTAGAGATTCCAACCAGGAAATAGATATTAATATCAAAATTTACTCTGCTGTAATATCACTGACGGTATGTACTTTAGAAGAATTTTATTTTCAGTACTTTCATAAACTTCATGCTTTTCTCTGCCAGATACTAATGAAATGGCCCACAGACATCTCCCCTAACAATACAGTACTATAATGCATTTGATAAAAATACCTTTGTAATATAAACAGAAATGCTATCCAAACTTGTGTCTTTTTAGACTGGATTTACTATTGATGGTATAAGCTTTGTGCAAATCTGTGGATGAATCTGTCTGGCCCTTGTCTGGATTTAACTGGCTTCAACAAAAGAGCTGAACACCTTTCTCACTGATAGAGAGCAGAAGCACTGATTGTTGCTAATAGGAGCAGACATGGCCTGCTGATGGCTGGATTTTAAGCAGCTTCACTTGAATTTTATAAAACATTTTATTGTGATCCTAGCATGTGAATTTTTACTTTTACCATTGGAGAACCTGACTCAAGTAACCTTACTAGTAACAGTGGAACTATTGTTTATTACAGCAGTGCCCAGTGACTCCCGACAAAGATCATTAAAAAAATACACAGAGTTAAAAAGCCAGATCTATATCCAAAAGACATAAAATTTAAAGCAGGTGAGTCAGACAAATGATGACAAAAAGGAAGTGTTCTTATTCCATTTCACAGAGGGGGATTTGGAACAATAAGACATGAAAAGATTTGCCTACAGTGACCCAATATGTCAATGGCAGAGAAGAATAATTAATCAAGAATTTCTGAGTCTCTGTCTATTGTCCTAAGTACAACACTTCAAAGCTGATTTCAACACTTTATTTCTAAATCAAGATCCAGCTAAGGGTGGTCTCAAATAACTTTTTTAGCTTAAACTTCTTCCTGTTTACATTTCTATTAATCCTCACAATAGTTTATTCTATCTATACATAACCAATTCAGTATATTACATGATATATTTTGTAGAAAATACAGTCTAAAGGAGTTCTCATCCCATTTTGACATATGAACAAATATTCATCTATTGTTACGAAGGCAGCAAAGGGAATACATACCTTCAGTTCTGTAGACATTCCTCTCTTCTCCAAAAAAGCTGGAGAAAGCATTGTGGTTCAGGCTCTGTTCTTGCTTGCACTGTTATTCATCTTGAGAAACCCCACTAAATGTGGTGGAGTTAGACCCATGAGAATTGGTGTGAGGTAAAGAAGAACCTGGCCTTTCTGCTCTTGAATAATTCCTCTTTGGCTTTTACAGCTCTACAAGACGTAATAAAATGTGTGTAATGCAAAGAATAAATTACAGCATTATTTGAAATATATATATATACATATGTATATATGTATATTCATCATGCACTTAAAATCAATATGTCTTTGAGAGGGAGGAAATTGAAAAGTCTATAAATAAATATGAAGAAATATTCCAGTGGCCTTTTCCCCCTTCATGTTTGCAGAGCCATGCCAAGATTCTGAATGTGCTTGCTCTTAGATTTTTCATTTGTATTTATTATTTCTGCAAAGCATAAATCTGTGTAGGAAAAAAAATTACAACTGCCTGGAGGTTTTGAGCTAGTGCACAGAAGCAAGAATCACTAAGAAATCTAGGATCTTTAGCAGTGACATGACAAAGCACTTTCAAAAGAGCACACCAGTGACTCTGCTATTTGCTTTTAGTTTAGTTTCTCTAAAACATAAACACTTTCTAACATATGGATCTGACCCTTAGCTAGTGTGAATTCCCACAGATGACTGAAATTACTGGGGTTATGTTGAGGATTTGAAAATTACTAGTGTACACAGCTATCTGTCAGAAGTAATGAAAAATAATACTTTTGTTTCTAGTAGAGGAAAGTAGTATTCCAAGCTATTGCTATTTACATACAGTCACAATCCAGTGTAATGAATGTGCAGATCATGTCATGCAGAGCTATAGGTCAGTAGGTTTAGGAAGTGTGCTAAAATTCCAACTCTTTGGCAGCATTTCTTAGGAAAATGAAACCTGACTGCATAGCCATGCTGTAACAGTATGTCTGGGTAAGTGCACATGGTTACAAATCTGAGTGCAGAGATATGCAGACACATCCTTATCCAAGTGTCCATCTGTCATTCCTTCCCCGTATCTTTTGCATCTGTTGCCATTCTCAATCAGATTTGCCAGAGGAAGGTTTGAAAGGTTTGAAAAACTTCAGGTTCCTACTATATATTACTATTATAGTAATGAAAACAGAAAACAAGATAGAAAGCCTCTTCAAGGAAGGGCTGCTACATAAATATACACTTGATAAGTAATATAAAACATGATACAGAAAAGAAATGGTCAGAATGTCTAAGCACAAGAAAAGCTGCAACTAGGGCTTGCTTAGGAGTTGCAAAATGCATGTGAGATTGAGGATAGGGACATTTAAATTTTACTTCTTATTGCCTTTACTTCCTGGGTCAATGTAAGGATGTACAGAAAGTTTTTATTACATTCCTGGCTGCTCAATGAATAGTATGTATCTGTCTCTGAATTAGCAGAGGAAGCAAGATGGTTTCACAGAAACATTAAAAGTGCATCTAATCCACCTAAACATATGAAACATTGCTCTGATAATGATTGATGAATGGAGTTACTTATAAATAAGAGAATGATCAACGTCATATGAGAACAGGTACCAGCTGAGGAATACCGGAGATAAAGGTAGTGAAGGTTATAACAGTCATGTTTATCAAATAATTCAACACTGAATCCTGGTTCAGATTCATGAGCCATTGGGAAATGCTTCATTTACATTCTGCAACAAGATTTTGTGTCCTGAAACTTTAACTATTAAATGAAATGCACTTGTCAAGCTGTGCTGCAGACTTTCAAGAATCACAGTTTCAACGTAGCCATTAAAAAAAATATAGATGTTGCCATTCACAGTCAAACTAGAACAATGTTGTTCAAAATCATACACTGTCAGATCACGGTTGTTTACAAATAATATAGTATCTAAGAATGTTGTGCTGTACTAGACTTCAATAATTTTGGTTGACATCTGCAACTTGTATTAAAATAGGACAGGTAGATAGACAGATAGTAAACCTGTGCCTTCCCCAGCACTGGAAAACGTGGAACTACGGACAGAGATCTAGGTAGGACTAAGCCTCAAGAAACAGTAAACCATCTGCATTTATTTAATACAGTGGGGAGGATAGAGGTTGCACCACTCAGCCATTTGGGACATCATTGTATTCTTTATCTCACATTCAACAAAAGGGGAGAGGTGGGAACTGTCTAATGTTCCCTGCACTTCCCATGGGCATCATAAATGTCTAATATTAACAGTCTGTTCCTCCAAAGCTGTCATGCTCTTTGCCTATCCTAGAAGCCCCTTTAAGTTCCCCCTGCACTTCACAATCTCTGGGCACCCTGGAATGCAATTGAATCTGGGTAGAATTATATATTCTGTATGATAATACACATATAGTGTTTACAGACAAAGGGGCATGTGTTACCATTGATCTTTCTCACAGCATTCATTTTCATTCACTAGATTTGAACTTAAGCTCATAGACAACAGGTGCTCCGTTGGGTGTTGCAATAATGAATTGGACTGTGCCTGCAAAACATTCAGATACAGCTGGGAACCCAAACAGCAATACGAATTTAAACCAGCTGCAGCTAGGCCAAAACCCCAAGACATGCAGTATTGCTAACTTTAGCCAAGCGAAGTGCCCACAAAACACAAGATTTGATGAGTTTTTACAAGCTTTTTTAAAAAAAATCAGTTTGTGGCTCCCCTTCACCTCAACCTTTTTTATAAGCCTGTGTTTTACTGTAAGCTTTTCTTTTCATCCAGGAAGACTACACATGAACCTTTAAAGAAAGCCACTATTATCACATGAGAATCTATAACTTTAAGATATAAATCAAGTATTATCTTACATTTAACAAAACCTACAAATTACCACACTCTAAGACTACTAAAAGTCTTAATTAAAATAAAGCCAAAGTGTAAAATGTGTTTACATAAAAAACAACACTTACTGTAAGCTAATTTTATAGTTAGATAGAAGTATTTGAAAAGATCATTTAAAGACCCCCAAATTCCAGTAATTTGCAGGGGGAAAAAAAACCATGTCTCTTCAGGGTATTAAAATGATTTTTTTGGTTGATCTGGAATTGCGCATTGATCCTTGTCTTTGGAAACTCTTTATTTAAGTCAATATTAAACAAATTTTATTTACTTAAAATAGTTCAGACTGGGGAAAACTGAAATATAAACATGTATTATTTCCAAGGGAAAATACATGATGGGAATCTAGCTGGGAAGCTTTGTTTTTCGAAACATGAAATATACAGATAATTCTAATCACCTTATTGTCATAATGGATAAATTCCTTAAGTTCTGTGATCAAAGCACTGTGCAGGACTGCCTGCATGTGTATTTAGTATAACTGAGGCTTAAGAATGTTCTTTAAAAAAAAGAAGGTCACCTTTTATTTTGAAATATCATTAGATCACGGGGATCATATGTTAATGTCACTACAAGTGTTAAAGCAAAAAAGGAAATTATTTACTGTACTCTTCAGAATTCTAAATATTTTTGTAAGAATGTAGAACAGGAGATTGGCTAGTGGTTATTCAAAGAGCTAGCAACTCTGACTCACTCTAAAAAAAAAGCTGTTCACACCTTACTTATTTCTTTCACATTTTCAAGCTAGGTGTTCCTTTTTTTGTTTGATGATGGATGATAGTGTCCTAACTACTAGTATCCTTCTATGAAAAAGTGGTTTCCATTTTTTATTACAGAGCTTTTCACCCTAGACAAATTACATTTTTGATCTGTTCTGATTTTTTGAGTTTGGATACTCAAATTTTTGGAGGCCATACCAAAAATTACCCCATCTGTTCTAGCCCAAACCAATATTTAAAGTATCTGAACCTGTTCCCCATGACTTCTGTACTGTAGTAGCTTTGTCTGAACAGGATAAAAACTCTATGTACAGAGAGGTAGGACAAAAATTCCAAGCCCTGAAAGGTATATATACTTTACACTGGACAAATGTAACATTTCACACTGTCCAAAAAAACTCAACAAAAAAATAAAATCAACAAACCACCAAATAACAAAACCAAACCAAACAACCAAATAAACTAAACCAAATCAAACCAACAATCACCAAAAAGCCCCTAAACACATCACCTTTTTTTTTGTAGGATTATTTTTTAGGGCAGTCAGGGCCTTGGATCAGGTCCAAGCAAAGCTGCATGGGTACCAGTGCCAGTACCCAGTCCAGGATGGGAGCAAAGAACATGAAGAGAGTGGTACCATCTCTTTAGCAGCAGAGTGTTTTAGGCCACATGAAAGCGACTGTGTAGCCACAGTCTCTGTTCTCTCTCTATACTGATTTCTACAGGGAATTTATGCAGCTATTATTTTCCCCTGCACTCTCACACCAATAATTCCTTTAGGGACATCTCCCAGATATCATGATACAACTTCTAAATTAGTTGAACTGGGTCCACTCATTATTTTATTGAGCTTTAACACAGTTATCGTCAGTTGTTTCCCATGTCATTCTTTTGAAGCAAACTGTCTCTGAACACCATTTTCTGACAGTGCAGTGCTATATGGCTATCACCTTCAGATTTACTCAACAAGTTTTAAATTGTAGACTATCTATAAGGTGTGCTATGACATAAGTATTTTTTATTTTTCTATGTCCTGTATTATTCTTAAGCTCCCTGTGTCCTCTAGTGTCTACCTATCAGAATTGCATAAATTGGCAGATAAATACTTGTTTCCATTTTCTTACATTAAAACATTAAAAAACCTTTAACTTTCCATCCTATAGATTTTCTCCTCCATTATTTTTTATTCCTTTTTTACTAAATATTATATTAATAGTGATATTTTAATAGTTATTCTTGTTAAGCACCAACAGCATATGTGGCAATGTTGCAAACCTTATACATAATCTTCTTGCACACACACTTATGTCTATTATCTAATTATGTGTGTGCTTGCTGGAGATTTTAGCAGCCAGTATGTACATTTTATTGTGAATGTTGATGAAAGGTCTCATTAGGTATTGTGTGGTATTTTCTTACACACTGAATCACATTCTTCTCTCACTTTGGCATGCCAAATTGTCACTGAGAACAATACGAGCTGCTTCTATTCATCCTAAAATAATATTTGTATACAGACCTTGGTACATTTTTACAAAACTTGGATTTGGCTGTGAAAAGCCAGTATGTGAGCAGATAATTGACAATCATTTTATAATACAGACACATTAGGAACAAACTCAAGATTCCACTAGAGTGGAACAACCTAGAGCAGGTCACACAAGAACGCATCCAGTCACGTTTTGAATGTCTCCAGAGAAGGAGACTCCACAACCTCTCTGGGCAGCCTGTTCCAGTGCTGTGTCACTCTCACAGTGAAAAAGTTCTTCCTTATGTTCACCTGGAACCTCCTATGTTTCAATTTGCACCCGTTCCCCCTTGTCCTATCACTGGACATCACTAACAAGAGCCCGTCTCCATCCTCCTGACCCTCACCCTTTACATATTTATAAACATTAATGAGGTCACACCTCAGTTTCCTCTTCTCCAAGCTAAAGAGACCCAGCTCCCTCAGCTTCTCCTCATAAGGGAGATGTTCCACTCCCTTAATCATCTTTGTGGCTCTGTGCTGACTCTTTCAAGCATTTCCCTGTCCTTCTTGAACTGTGGGGCCCAGAACTGGACACAATACTCCAGATGTGGCCTCACCAAGGCAGAATAGAGGGAGAGAAGAACCTCTCTTGACCTACTAACCACACCCCTTCTAATACACCCCAGGATGCCATTGGCCTTCTTGGCCACAAGGGCACATTGCTGGCTCATGGCCATCCTTCTGTCCACCAGGACCCCCAGGTCCCTTTCCCCTTCTCTGCTCTCCAGCAGGTCAGACCCCAACCTGTACTGGTAGATGGAGTTGTTCTTTCCCAGGTGCAAGACTCCACACTCGCCCTTGTTGTATTTCATTAAGTTTCTCCCCGCCCAACTCTCCAGCCTGTCCAGGTCTCGCTGAATGGCAGCACAACCCTCTGGTGTGTCAGCCACTCCTCCCAGCTTTGTGTCATCAGCAAACTTGCTGAGGGTACATTCTGCACCCTCATCCAGGTCG
>VZRW01001658.1:7026-26051 GCA_013398125.1 Aegotheles bennettii
AAAAAAAAAAAAAAAAAAAAGCATTTTTGAAATGCCAAATCTATTAAATTTTAGTTGAAACTCACACCTTCTTACAAGCTAAATCAACTCACCACAGGAAACAAGTCCGTTAAGATACAGCTCATAGCTCCAGATCTCAGAGAAGTGCTTGCAACTTTTCATTTGTTATGCAAAATTAATGGGAGACGGGACATACTTCACAAAGAGAAAAGAACCTTCAGGCTTACTAAAACTGTGAGCTTTACTATGTGACAGGTATTTTTGGAGGGGAGGAGAAAAAGCAAAGCACTACTTGAAAAAAATTCTACTTTCATTTCACAAATGATTGACAGCTTTTTACCAAATTTTGCAAAATAATTTCTCTTGAGTTTAGCCCCTGAAAGCACATGCTTATAATGGATTGCTTAATTGAGGCATTATGAATACAACTCTCTAATGCCATGTGTAGACAATGTAATTACTGGAGCATTAACTTAGATGCTCTATTCAAGGCTGTAGAACAGTTTCAATGGATCCATGTTTCATGAGCTGGACTAACAACTCTGAAAAATCCACCATTTGAGCAAAAATGTTTTGTGCTGAGTCACTGGGTAAAGACCATAATTGCTATTTCTCAAATTGGAGGAAAATCCTATTGATTGTGTTTGGATACTCTGAGGATGAAAATGGCCCAATATATGAAAAATATCATAAAAACAAAGGATTTCTGAAATTCACAATAATGGGAGTACTAGTTGCCCTAATTCCATCAGATTTTCATCATTTAAGGACACTAAATGATATCAGAAGAATCATCACCTAAATCTGTATCTAGTGTTCTTCCTTAGCCCAAATGTTGTCTGTTCTTTACAGCTGAGGTACATACATTCACGTGACTGATACAAGTGCTTTTCTACTCTAGTTATATCTTATGTAACACAAATGAAAACTAAAAGTTGACACACAAATAAGAAAACTGAATTGTTTTTAAATACTCATGAAACCTCTTAGGAGGTTTCTAAGATGTCTAATGACATTATACTATTCCATTCTCTTCCATTTTCTTAAATACTTCTTTTACATTTAGCTCTTAAAACTGAAGTCAAAGGCTATTTTGACTAGTGAAAATATTGAGTTTAGTGGTTTTCATTAATTTCTCAGTGCTACCTGTGGTAAACATAGTTCTTACTCTTGGTTTTCTCTGTCTTTAGCATAGTTTCCTTCTTTGCAGTGGTGTTCTATGGAGATGCACGCTGACTATCCCATAGTGCCACATTACCGCAGTGGGAGTGTGGTGTGTCCCATGCTTACAGGATTCCAGAGTCTTGCCAGGGCTGTGCACTGCATCTGTTGTAGACAGTGAAAGGGTCATTACTGTATTGATTTTTAGAGCTTGAAATGTGTGAATCAGGGTCCCTAGAATTATTTATTTTTACAAGTAATTGTTGTAAATTAATTTTAAAATTAATTTTATTTAAAGTTTTTTTGCTTCAATCAGGAATTAAAGACTTAAATAAGCAAGTCTGCAGCCTGCTCCATGACAAAGAAGACTTCCACGTGATTTGTAATATGATGACTCTGAGATCCTAAAATCAATGTGAATGACCATAGGTCTCCCAATTAGAAAAGTGAGGTAATAGAATATTACCTTCTCTGGAGGTAACAGATATGAAGTGTAGCAAAGACTGGCAGAGGCCCAAGCCACATCATAAAGGGGGCAGGTTTAGGAGATTTTAGTTACTAAATTCTGCCAAAAACTTATTTAGCCAGGTAACAACTTTGATTTCTGAAAGTTTCATAACTTCAACAACTAAGATGAATTTGCATGAAGGTGGCAAAAGGTAACCCTTGCCATTTGCAAATACTTGTTCTGTACTGCAGAGACAGTAAAACTTTCCAAAGATATGATCTGTAAAATATTACACTGAAAAACTAGTATTTTACCCTCATGAGTATCTGAACTATTTTAGGTGAGTATATAGGTAAATATAAAGCTCACATAAAAAGTTATACAACTTTAGCAACGTGCTTTAACAAATCTGTATGCCTGTATGGTGTTGGCTACAACTTTCACAGTAATTTTCCCATTTATGTGAAAAGCAAATGCTCATATTTGGTTATAGCTGTAATTTCTCTTTAACATGACTCCTGAAGTATTATAGAAATTTGTTTATTTTCATTGGTTTCAGAGCAAGTGGCTCAATTAAAAAAAAAAAACAAACCACAGGTTGAAGACTCCATAAAATTCTGACTTTTCTTAACTCTGAGTTTTCTTTGTGCCTGAAAGAAATAAAAGGTTGCCCTCTTCATTAAATTTATTCTGAGACAACTGAAGAATACAAATAGCAAACAAACTACAATTAATCATTTGGCAAATAAAAGACAAGATAATAAATGTGTGACCCTATTCACTCTTTTTTCAGAAACATGTTTGTGTAAAATTATGAATAACTAAGGAAGGAATGCATTATTTAAAAATTAACTCCTTGCAAATAGAGACAATTAAGTCATTAATACCAGTGACTAGTTTAATCAGCTGCAGTTTTATTGGTCTTGGGTGACATATGTTTCTATATCACATTCATGGGCAAATTATACAGGGAAAAATATATATGTACATATTTGGAATAAATATTTTTAGACGAGAGAGAAAGAGACACTGAAGGAGACAACTCCTTGAGAGAAAATGTCAATATGTGATGTCACAAATAGCTAAAAATGTCACTTCTTCACTAAACTGTTTAACCTTATTTTTGTTTTTCTCTTTCAGCTGAGTATTCTCCTTCCTAGTTCTTCCTAGTTTCCTCTGTTTAAAAGAATAAACTGAAGAAAGGAAAAGAAAAAAAGGAGACAAAGACAAAAGACAAAAGACAAAAACATACAATATTTGAAATTCATGTTTCATTTGTCTCTGCATCTAGTGTCATTCCAGGAATACTGGATTAGTATGTAAATGACTGGGATGGAGGAGGAAAGGTGAGAGGACATTTTACCATTCCCTTCCTGGGTGTTATTCCTCCAGCCTCCTCCCACCAAGAGGTTGTTCTCCTCAAGAAAGGTTCCTGGTCATACTCCAGCTATAGTTTCACAGCCACCTCTCTCCAGAGTCAGCTCTGTTCCCAAAAAGGGCTGCCCCTTTTGTCCCTAATATTTTTCCAACACCACTATTTTTGCGAGGCTGGTTGCTAGCCAGAGAGGTTACCTGATCCATCTCGCTGTGCAGCTGTATATGTCATGCAAGGGAAGGAAAGGGGCAGAATTGACTGTTTAACTAGCACTTCAGGAATCTTCTAGATTGAAATGCCTCTTTGCCCACAGTTTCAGTGCAAGCCGAGACCGCAGAATCAACCCTTCGATGTTTTACAACCAGAAACTTCTTTCCCAACAGAAATTTGTATTTCTTCTAACTAACTTGTGAGTCACTTAAATATTGTCATGTCTTGTCTACAGCTGTGAATACTGAAGCAGTTTAAGAGAGATGCCTCAAGCTAACCTGAAAGGCAGTGGCAAAGAAAGAGTAATAATACAAGGGTTCCCATTTTTCAGTTCCCTACTAATTCACTAGATTATGTTACCTTCAAGAGTTCTTCGATCTCTCTCAGCATTAGGAATGATACTGTACCTTTTTTAAAATGTGATCTAAATAAAACCAATACACTGACAGCTTTAAAGATCCACTTCACAATAAACAAGGACCTTTTTAAGACATTTTAATGTTATAATTATTTCATTAAAAGCCATATTTAGAGAATTACATTCAAGCAAATTTCTGTCAAAGAAAAGTGTAAATGTGAAATTTTCAGCACTGCAGCTTTCATTTTTGCGTGGGTGTATACAATAAGAAGCACTCATTTTTCTATTTAGAATATATTGTTAAACAAAATATATGATAATAAAGCTAAATAAGATGAAGTCTTGTGTCTGTGCTCACCCACTTTTGGTGTCTGCTTTTTTCACATCATTTTTTTGCCTCCTCATTGACATTCCAGACTAAAGCAAACATTCTTTACTGAAATCTCTGACCAAGTGTAGGTAATAGTCTAACCTTTTGGAGAGGATAATGCTAGTCTTATTCACAAAACAAATTCTCCCTAAAGATGACAAAGACAAACACCAGGGCTGAAATTGATTTTCATAACCTGTGCCATCAAAGGCACCTTGTTATTTTTTCAGAAAGCAAAGGATTGTGTTTGGCTACCGACAGTTATAACTTTATTAACAAGATTGAAATTTTAAAGTTCTCTTTCATGTAGCATTTCAAGACATTTGTCCAATCTTTTTATATACAAATCAGCATATGGGGAGCTATAAGGAGCTTTCTGTGCTAATTTATTACTATTCTGAAGTTAAGTAGAAATAACCTGAATCATCTCTGATGTGTAATTGGCAACATCACTCTGCATAACCTCATCTCTCTGTCTTTTTCCATAATGGCAGTGTCATAGGCACTATCTGAAAAAATAAGAAATAAGATTTGGTGTGTCCTCATAGAGTAGACCTTAATTTCTGCTGCTTCCTTGGTTTAGCAGCTAAAATTTGTGGAAATCAGTTCAGATTCATTGTTTCCCAACAATTCTCACCCCTTCCAACTGAACTGGACCAAGGAACCAATCTGGCTGGAAAATAAACATTGAAATCAATACTCCATATCACAATGTCTGCCTGAGAAGAGAGGTGATTCAGAGTTTTCCAGCTTTCAGAAGGGTGTCCTAGCCTACAAGGTTATATTCCTCTGGTAGAAAAAGACTGTAATTGCACAGCATAAAACAGAACAAGAACAACTCAAGAGAGTCACAGAATATCTGTGCGCACCCATTAGATATTAAATCTGCATTGTCAAGTTATCTGAGCCACCTAGAGAAGCAAGAGAGGGCACCGCTATTGGTGTGAAAATACTACATTGGAAAATAATATTAAATTTCTTATTAATCATTCTTCTTGTGTAGGTTAAGAGCAGGTTATGCCTTTATACATACCCAACACAGAACCTTTATTATATTGATAGGCTTTCACTACCTCCCTCTGAACAAGAGACAAATCTGTTCCTGCAACCTTGTGATGTAGGTGTGATAAAGCTTTTGACCTTTTGTGCTTTTTAGTGTAAGGATCCCTACATCTTCCTTTTCATTTTCCAGCATAATGAAGATATTTTTTCCTGAAAATCACATAAATATACCTTAAAAGCTAGTAGTCTGTATGATGCTTCACATAAAAAACCTACCCCAAATCAAGTTTTCCCAGATCTTTTAATTCGCACATTTCAGATGCTAAAAATACCCTGTCAACCTTGAATGCAAAGCTGTCAAGCTAGATATATAAGAACCACCAATTAAAAAAAATGTTCTGAGTTTCTTCGAAAAACAACATTGAGATCCACTGTGAGTCAGTTTTGGTTTTGGTTTAGGTTTTTTTTTTTAAGAATGAGGAGTCAGGTGATAAAAAAAGAAACAAGATCTTATTTCAAATGAAAATGAATGAATCTATGAATGAATGAATGAATGAATGTATGTTATTTATACTGTAAGTCACAAAAACTTTTGTATTTCAGTCAAAGTGACATTTCACTATCATGTCCACATGAATCTCAAGCTATAGGAGTCACTTCAACTTTTAGTATTTCAATAGAAAGCAATTTTTTGTTCCATAATGAGACTCACTTCTCATTTCCTTTTTCAAGGGTTAACTCCCATACTGTGGGAGAAGCATTTATTTGGCAAATACAAACAAAACCAAAAAGGAGTTGGGCCCACAGCTTGAAGCTACTGTCTCTAAGTCCCACTGTGGTTTGAATAAAATGTGTAGAACATAGCAAGCTCTCCTTGCATCACAAGTTCAGAGTGAACACGGTGCTGCTACAGGAAGCAGGTTAGTAGAGATGCTTATTGTATAAAAAGCTTAAGAGAAGACACTCCAGCTTGGAGTTGCCCTGGTTGTTCAGTAGCCATAGAGTAGGTGGAATTGAAGGTGAAATGAAATTAACTATGTCTCTTATACAAGGAGAAACATGAAACAAACATTTAAGCCAGGATGCTTACAATTCAGCCACTAACGGTTGTTGAATTTCTTATTATAATTTTATGGTGTCAAATAGTTCTGTAAAGCGGCAAAATATTTTTCCTCATTGAGTCAACAATGAAAGCTTTTTTTTTCTCTTTGAAACACAACAAATACCTTACATTTTAAAGTAGGGATTACATATGAAAATACCACACACGGTTTTGAGAACTTGAGTATTTTCTTTAAAATCTTGATTTGAAAAGTATCTTTAGCAATGTACTGCTAAAACCACGGAAATGAAAGGTGGAGATGATATTCACTGAAGAGTATTTTCCACGGGGGACTCCACTGGCATTCAGTTGTCACATTTAATTATCACTTTCCTGATTCAACCATTATTCATGAGCTTCCTCGTGTTCTTAAAAAGCTCTAAGCTGTGCTTGCCAATGTTATGGCATATTATGAAGCACAGTTATGCAGCAAGAGGGAGGGGGTGATAATGCATTGGTCTATACTGCTGGCATGTTTTCTGTTTGAACTCCTCGGCTGCCAGCAGAATGCAGAGCTCTTGATTCAAAATCTACTGCTGTTTCTTAAGCATTGTGCTAGTATACTGATCCTTTGCATTGCTTCAGTAAAATACAGCAATACAGAGCAGTATGAATCATTTGCATGAATTTTACACTGGTTTCAATTTGACTGCATTTCTCTTTTGTAACAGTGGTGAAAGAAATGCATGGAGAGAAAAGTTCCTAACAGATGCAGACAGAATACACCCGGGTAGGTTTGAGATGAATTTTAATTGGCGTCAGTTACATCCATATGTGAAGCTGGAGTATACTCATTTCCTTTCTTCATGACCTCTCTGACTAATTTAAATGCTTAGATTTTTAGCTGAATTATGCACTAGTAATTTCCTAGGTTTGGATTCATACTAAAAATGCATATGTCCAAGGTAATCAGGATAAATATAAGGAGAAAAAGGCCAAATTAAAAATAACTGTTCTACTAAATGTGTCTCAAAACATGACATAGCTAATTTAGGGCAGGGGGGGGACACAGGCAGGAGGAGCAACAGAAATAGTATAATTTCTGTTCTAAACTTCTGAATTCAGTTTATAATACTGAGTAAATCAGTCATTAATTAATTTAACAGCCACTTTGTGAGAGTGTTATCTGCCCTTGGCTTGACCCTAGGCCGTTGAGTCAAAAAACATGACTTTTTAATAAAGACGGATTTTGGTTGTTTTGTTTTTTAAAAAAATATTTCTTAATACTGACCTGGCACATCATAAGCACATATATAAGCTTCAGAACACAGTTAAGATGGAATATTTATTTACTGAGAATATGGAAGCATTGCTAACACTTTTTATTTTCAGATGTGGAAAACAAAAACAGGGAAAAAGCGCAGCACATTTCTTATCTGTCTTGCATCGCATATACATGAGAGTAAAAGCTGATTTTCCCAAATTTATGCTAGGGTGAAAGGAAATACAGACCAACTCTTTCTACACAGCCTGGCTGAAACACTTACTATCCAAATTCCTGTTTCAAGCATGTAGATTTTTTTGGTTTAAATGAAACTATGAGGCAGTTTGAAATGAGATGCGGTTCCAATAAATTCAGCAGAGTTGCATTTACCTCAACGGCAAACAAGTTTGAAATTGGCAGCGAATTATACACTAACTGAATATTTACAAAATTCTGAAGTCTTCACTTAGTCAAACCTTTCATTAATTTCAGTGGGAACAGTAACATTACACGAGTGGGAGATTACTTGAGTAAGCATTATTTTCATAACAAAATAGACTAAAACTGGTATGAGCTATGAATGAATAAAACAGGCCATCGTCTATTCAGAATTACATCAGTGTAACTAAGAACAGAACTTGGCTCCGTGTGCTTGGCTGGAGCTGTAGTTGCTAAGACTAGTCTATGAATTGAAAAAGCTTCTGCAACCAGTATGTGCCAATTGAACAAGAGCTGGAGCTGTCGCACCTCCTTTGCTCCACAGACTCATGGACAAAACCACTTGCACTCCCTCTGAGTGAGGAGCATCAGGACTGATTTCAATGCTGTGTGGTCTAATCCTGTGCTGTACAGCAGGATATTCAGCACATCACACTCAGAAAGCAAGACACCACTGAAAGGGGCAAGTTTTAAAGACAAAGCCCCAGTAAGTTGACACAGAATGTGTTTAGTTTGAAGACAGTAGCTTAGATTTCTAACACGATGAGTAAAAGCAGATAGGACAGCTTTAGAAAACGGCACTAAATTATTAATTGCTGGCAAATTTCAGATTAGCGTTGGATAGTTTGCCTAAAAAATGTGCCTTAATTCAAAAAAGTCCCTGTGGAAACCCTTCATTGCAAGTAAGTTTAACAATCCTTTCTTGCTTTATACTTCATAAACACATTTTTCTGCAGATTTTTTCATCACATCTATGAATGCATGCTTCTGTTCTTCTGTTCCAAATTTTTGAAGTGCAAAATTTGGATTTCTTGCACTTTATATTTGCTAGCCATCAACTAGACAAATGGGGCTGATCCAGTAAAATCTTTTTCATTATTGGTGTTGCTTTGATTAATAGCTTTTGTTAATGTTTAAGGCAATACCATATGGCTTTAGGATCTATTTTATATTCAGAGGTTGATGACTAGGAACAGTTTTTCTATTTCTTAATTTTTAATTTTAAAACAAAAAAGAGTAAATCCAAAATTACCCAGTATGATAAAACAGTTTCTGTTTTCAGTATTCATTCTCTTTCTTTTTAGTGTCAGATATGCAGTTCAGGATAACTGGTACATGGCTTTGTTTAAATTGAGGTTTGATATATAAAAGAAATCTTACCAAGTACACCAGACCTCACTTTTCTGTCCATTATTTTTATTTTGATCACACTTACAAGGTAATATAAAGTATTGGTGATGCAGAAGAATTATAGAAGAATTACCTGAGCCACAATTTCACAAGTTGCAAGTACAAAGGTAAAGGGAGATTTTATTTCTAAATTTTATACACGATTTTTCTGCTAGACATCGCATTTTCTTTTACTGACCAGTTTAGGTCCTGTACACCTATTCTTCCTAAGCCATTACCCTTAATTATTATTTCCCAGTTTCACCAGCAAATAGTTATTTGCCTAAGACTTTAATGTAAAGTGTCATCAGAAGAAAATCTGGGATGACAATTGCATAAACCTTCAGATCTCACTAAGGTAGCAAAAATTATACTCAATATGTGTATATATAATTCACATTTTCTTCTCTGCCAAGTACCAGTACAATTTTACTACATACTTTGCTTAACTGCTTTGATAGTCTGTATAACTTGACCATATCACACTGATATTTTTCTTCATTCCATCAAACAACCACTGATATTTCCACATATTTCTCAGTGAAATCACAATCTGACTCTGCAAACACTGCCTACTCACTAAAAATGGTATTTCTACAACATATATATAGAAAACTGCACCTCCACAATATTTACTGTGTATTTGGAAAACTGCATTTTTCAGATCATATAGAAGATACCAGGTGTAAATATGCAACTGAAATAATATGTTTTGACTGTACAGAACTGGGGAGGGAGTGACTATTGTTAATATAACTACAGACATAGAAAACTTGCCAATCCTGAATTAAGAAAATGTAGATTTCACTGGAAACATTTTTTTTATTGCCTTGATTGCTATAGAAATTAATTTCAATTACTAGACCAGTTCCTAGGGAGTCTTTATCTCCTACAAGTTTACCCTTATAGGAAATCATGTTGTGCCAGAAGAACACAGATATCATTTAGGCAGTCTCCTAGGTATCTACAATGATAACTATAAAGATAAGCAAAGAGTCTTTGAACCTGATTAAAAATTCTGTAAGAAACCAGTGGAAGGTCTCCTATGTTTGTGGTGGCTGTGCAGCTAAGGAAATGTCAAAGCTTTTTGAGCTAATTGGAGTTCCCTAATCATCACTGACTTCCCATCCAGCTCTGTTTCAGAGCTGTAGTCCAGTCACAGGAATTCATTCTTCTGGCAAAACTGGATGGAGTTTCCTAGGCGAAAGGATGTGATTGGAAGTTTTCTAATTGACACTTCTTGTCCCGAGTTTAGCATCAGCAAGAACCCAGAGGTACCCATGTGCTGCACACAAACCAATGTACGCTTCAGAACTATGGCATGACTGGCCACGAGTAATTGCTTTCTTTTGCTATCTCCAGACAGGATTCAGCTTTGGCTGGTTTTGACCAGCTCACTCCTTCCTAGGCAAACTGGCAGGCATAGTGCAGTGTAGGACAGGCAGAGCCAAGCATTGAGTACCTGCTGATGGCACTTACATCTTCCCCTGCTGTTTTACAAAAATTCTGTATTAGAGCTGGAGGGAAATAAAATTGATCCTTGTGCAGTGGAAGTTTGTAAGTTAGGCATCAACTGGCAGAGGTGCAGTTTTGCAGGCAAGACAAAGGTATGATCAATAGTTATTAAAATGCTGCAGGAAGACATAGCAGGGTGAGAATAGATTTAGTGGAGCGAGTGCAATGTCCGTGGACAAAACAATATTTACCAATGTTGAGTTCTGAAACCAAATAGTTCAAGATTGAAACTGAAACATAGCCTTTGGCTTCCTCCTGCACAGGTATACTTGGAAATGAAAGGTTTTGATTCAGTGTAGAAGCTGTTCCGAATGTGTTGCATGCAATATGGCTGACCAGGGGAACATGCACAAATGAGTGATATGTTTTTTTTTAGTGTTGGTTCAATTACTGTATATATGACGAAGGAAAAAGTGGCTTTTTCTTCAAATTATGTGTCTCTTTCAATGGCATTTTTCATAAGACAAAGGAATCAGGGAAAAAATCTTTTTAATTTTGGTCTTTTTATTTTTGGAATGAGAGAAAAAGAGGAATATTTTTTGGCTTCTACAGCTTGCAAGCAACAATTTGACACAATTGTCATCTGAATAATGTTTTCATTATGCCTTTGACTCCTTTAAATTATTTTTTCTGTAATTTCAAAGTGGTTTGGCAGTACATAGCATTATTTTCTTTTATTTCTTGATAATTGACTCTTTTGTTTTATTATCTTACCAATCAAAAAGAAAAACTGAATATAGCAATCCAAAAAATGTCTACAATGTATAATAATTCCCTAATTTACCTTCATAGTATCCTACCAAAGTTTTCTAACATAATACTTTTTTTTTTCTCCTAAAGACAAAGCTTTTTAAAACTATATTGGCACATACAACGACATACAAGCGTAGCACTTGCAGCTTCTAGCATGCCTTTAGGAGGACAGCAATCATATAGTATCATGTAATGGTCTAAGGCAATATTTATTCTCCAACAACAGTATGCACTGTACTCTTTACATGCAAATAATTAAAAATCTTGACAGCTTATAGACTTCTTCAAGAGCTGAAAAACAAGATCTCTTCCAGAACTTAACACCCATCAGCCTTCAAAAAAAATCACTGCTTCTATTGATTCCAAGCTTTTTGAGTCTGGTCAGAGTACTGTCACTGCTCAGGGTAAAAGGTCCCTGTATAACATTTTTAAGTTCTTCTAAAATGCAAAAGGTTTATGAAAACCATTATGTATCCTTCCACCCTCTTCGTATTCCCTTTCTCTGGTCTCATCATTGTAGTTGTGATGTGCTGGGCAGAGTTATGAAAAAACATGTTATACAAAACATGATGTAATACAGTACCAAGTAGGGCTTCAAGGGATTATATAGGGCTTTTAAGGCTCTTTCTCAATATTTTTTTTGTGTTCCTGTGTCTATCAGTACTTATCTTTCCACTTACTTTCTATCCTGTTGTTCTTGTAAATAAGTAATTTTAATGCAAAAGCTTAGATATTATGCATAGTATGAAGTAATATGATCCTCTGTCCCACTTAAGCTAAATCTCTAGTTTTGTGTGGCTAAAACTGCAATGTTTACAAATCAGCAAAGTTCTGGTAACATAAAAGTAGTATGAACATTATATTAATTTTATTTTGTTGTGGTAACAGGACAATTACCTTTCTACTGCTCTGTTTCCATATAGATCTCTAATCTTGGGTTATCATCACTAATTTGTGAATACAGGGGTTTTAGCCTATCTTTTCTTTCTTAGTTTTCCTGTATTGAGTCCTGTTAGTCTGTCCCCCTGCTATTCTTTTACTATCATTTTCCAAATGTTTCTGTTTCTACATTTTGTCTGTTAATTGAAATCACTATTGTGTTTTCATGCTCTTAATCACTGGGCTTAATACCTCTTTGGACAGTCACCACTTGCCCACCTGATAGGAAAGTTAACATGTTTTGACACGTGAGCTACGTCCCTGTGATGCAGTGGCAATCCACCACGGGCCTGGAGGACTGGGATCATGTTTTTTGTGACTGGCATTAAAAACAGAAAGAAAGAGACTTGCATTTTTTGCTGTGTCCTACTAGCAGCAGCATCCTCAAAGTTGTTAATTTCATTTAAGAGTCTTGCAGTAATTGTAGATGTTTGGAGACTTACTTTTCATTTGCACACATCCTGTTATAAATAGTGAAGTAGCCTTCCTTAGAAACACCCAATTTATTTCATATTATGTGAATTCATCTCGAGACCTGGGAAGCTCTGCATAGGAGTAAAGTGGTTTCATGAACAGGTAAAAATCTTCAGAATAATTTGCACATATTATAGTGTAGTGTTGCTCTAGCACAGCTGACTGTTTTATGCCATGTGCCTCTGCTCTGTTGGATACATTTGGATGACAGGTATTATGCAAAACACTGTGTTGCATCTATCTCACAATAACAGCATGGAGTGCAGGACAGGCTGCTAAACTTGCCCATGCAGCAAAATAAACTTCTTACGCAGAGTTAGCTCTCTGCTATCACAGCTTGACTGTTGCCAGTACCCAAAATAATTCATTTAAAGCTGGCTCTGGCAGCATTATGCTACACTGTGTCCTAGTGGGCTTTTACATTTTCCTATTCTTAGGATTTAAGCAGAAGATACCAGTGGAGAACATTTGCAATTTGTCAAGTGCAACTGGCCACCCTGGAAACCTGAGATTTGAAGGAATATTAGCTCCTTGGCCTTGTTTATTTGTGTGCATGCTGTGCATTTATCCACCCATGAGCCAGCTACGCTGGACGTACTGAGATAGTTAATACCTGAAATATTTAAATGTTGCCTGTTTTTATGCTGGAGTGACACACAGCAGCATTAGCATAGGGTGGCGTATCTCCCAAGAACTCAATTTTACACACTCATTTACTAGTTTCAAATATATCTTATGAGAAATTTTCTTTGCTCATCTATCCACAAATGATGAGTTGTTCAGTATTTTTGTACCACAGCATCCAGAAGGTGTATTCTTGAATCAGTCATAGTTGTATCTTACCACAATGAGTATAAAAAAAATAATTTTGCAATTAAAGTAGGCAATGTTCATTAGCTAATTTATATCTCTCATACAAATATTTATACATCCTATGTAACTTACCCAAAATGTATAAAACAAAAGTAACATTCAAAACAATGCCACTTTCTGTATTAGGTCAGCCGACATGGGAAGATTTTCTTAATAGCAAAATGGTAGCTAAATAAGCATCCTAACAGAGATTCTAATTCAGAAAAGCACATAACCACATGTTTAATCTTAAGCATTTGCATTAGTACTTTCTCAGATCAAGACTTGCTAAATCTGCCTGCTTCATGTAAGGGGTTGAGCTGAGGACATTTTCCCCCTCTTGTGATTGGCCTATGAACTGAAGAGAAAAATTAACTGCATGAATTAAAGTAGCGCTAATAGCTTTATATGAGAAACAGTATTTTTTAATGAAAGGGGAGTATGGATAGTCACTCCTGCTTTTTGAGACTGTTTCTGTCATCTGATGTAACTATCTTGTTTGCTTTGTGTCGGTCTGTAAATGGATCATGCCAAAAATAGGGGTAAGGTTCTTTATTCTTTTCAAATACCTACTTTAACATTAAAGAAAAAAAATCTGCTTTTCAGTATGTGTATTTTGAAAAGCTTGACATTATTCTTATCCACTTCAAAAACTAGGCCAACAATTGGCACTTTGAACATCCCTGGTCTTGCTGTTTGGACAGTGTTTAAAGCATATTTTTCCTACCTATCTGCAAACATGTGTATTGTGAGATATCAATTTTAAAGGTAACTATGCTGAAAGCAATTTTAGTTTTCACAATGCAAATATAAGGTAACCCACTGCATACATTTCTCAGACTATTTGTAGTGTATGCAATGTGAATAGGTTGCACTTGTTCACTAAGGGTATTTTACTGATTTCTTTTTTATTATTAATACTTTACAAACACAGGGGAAAAAGTAACTTTATACATAGCTCTGGAATATAGTCATGTAGTAGGTGTGTATTCCATGGAGGAAAAGACTCTTTCGCACCAGGTTGTTCTATGATACCTTCAGTCCTGAAAGCAGGAAAGAAAGAATGAACAAATGCAAAAAAAGTTAGAAAAACTAAAAAGCTGCTTTAGAATAGAAGCCCTTAAGCATCCCTAACTGTAGCTGTTGCTATGAGCTACAGCTAAAGCTGGAGAGCATAGAAGTAGATTCAATGTGCACGGGAGATTAGTGTAAAACAGAGCCTCAGATCTGAATACCTCAAAAGCCACAAGAAGGGCAAAATACAGAAACTGAAATATTTCTGGGATCAGTGTAAATTTGAAAGAAGTATGTCTTTTTTCAGTTCAAAACCATAGAATACAGCAATTTTAAAATGCTACATCCAGACTAACTTGTTATCTCAAGTCCACCATTGTTTTGCAGGTATAACTTGTCATAACATAATAACAAATTACTGAATGCTCAAAAGAAGGTTATAGATTACTCCCTATCAGTGTATTTCATCCTCCTTGTAAAGTCCAGGATGTTAGGCATTGTAAATTTTTCAAAATGTTTCTGTTTCACATTCCTGTCATTCTTTGTATCCAGGATTCCAATTTCATCATAACCTGTGTTGAAATGAATACAAAATGTTACTATTTCCCACAATTTTACCTTTTTTGGGGCAGAATTACTAGTAAGTATGTGATTTTTGAGCCTTCTTGTAGTAAAGGATTGATTTAAAAAAAATATGTGAATAGCTAGTTCATCAAAATGGACTGAAATAAAAACTATGATTTTCTAAACAGGCATTAGCTCAGAAATAAGTTATCAATTTTGCATACAATAAAAAAATCAATTAATATTTAAAAATAAACTTTTTTACCTTCTTTGATTTTAAAATGTAAAACTGTTGTGCAAAAATATGAACAGGAAAATTAATTTATTTCCTTATAAATAAAATATCTCTAGTCTGAGTTTTGGGCTTTTTTCTAGTGAAACATTAAAAATTTAAAAAATCAGACTGCTTCCATAAGGCTAAAAGAATGCTTTCCACCCATTTAAAGTGGAAAATCTTTGGTTATAACAGATACTCGCTTTTTAAACTATTGCATAAGAGTAACACACATTCGAAGAATCATCTTGTTCCCGACCTATAGTGCCTAGTCCCTCAGAGGCTGCTAGTAGAAGGATTTGGAGCACTGATCTGTAGGTAGGTCTTCTGCCTCCTGCTTCTTTCCTAGAACATTTTATTTTGCCCATGTATTCCTTGCAACCCTCATCTTTCTGTGCTCTTTGCTGAAGCCCATTCTTGCTCTTGGGTTCCCTCGAAACAGCTTAGAAACACCTGGCCCTGCCAAAGAAGGAGAATGTGGATGCAAATGTTGGAAGGTCATTGCCTCTCAGCAGCATTTTTCTTCAGGAAGACAGACTTTCACTGCTGCCTCCTTGCTTCATCAACATTCAAATATACTGTAATTTCTTCAAAGCAAACACCAGGATATTTGGGCATAGGTACTACCATCAAACTTAGCTCTTTCTCTGCTGAGTATTATGGCCCAAATTATCATTTTATGTTTTTTGGTGTTGTGTGGTTAATGCAGCTGAGTCTGTCAATAACTCCATGCAGAAGTCATAAAATTAAAAATCAGAAATTCTTTCTCATGACTTACATAAAGTCAGGAATGCCTGGCAATGAGACTATATCTGCTGGAGAGAGATGAGACGAAGAAAACTGTGACCAATCTTACGTCTATTGAATCTAAGAAACAAATTTTGGCTATGGAATGCATCTGGCTTCCTTTCATGCCAACAGAAATTAGCCATTGATATCCACGGGAATGAAATTGGGCCTATAGTCACAGTTTGTTTTGACTATTTTCTATTCAGTAATTTTTATTGAAGCAACTAAATTAGGCATAACTTGCTACAGCTCTAATCAATATATTGCAAATTATTAAAATGATAAAACTATGTGGCCTTAAATATTGTCTTAGAAGATTTGTCATCCAATGAGCCTTGGGAAAGGTGTTAATTCAAGTAGGTATTCTGAAAAGCAATTTCTCATTGTTTAATTTGCAGTGAAAATATATTAGCAATGATAATTTTTTTCTATAAAATTTTTGTTTACACTTTGAAGTAAACCAACTTATTTATTGTATTTTAACACTTCATGCATGGCTTTTTCTAAACTTTTTCTCTGAAGCATTCATCTGAAATGATAAATCCCACTAAAGGCTCTTCGAAACCTAAGATAACTACTGTCTTACAAGAATAGTGAGCTGAATTGTACCACTCAGTTTATTTAACTACTAAAGACATGTGTTCAATTTTTTATATGTACTAAAATTTCCTGTAAGACCTCAGATCATGTGGCTTCACTGTGTGTTGTTTACCTGCTTTGAAGTATAATGGTTGCAAGCAGCCACATATTTTGGAATGAAGTATTTATAATATGCCTTGTCCTGCTTACTGAAGTCCCCATATGTTTATAATACATATCATTTCATTGCCTCCTTTACTAGTGCTTAGTAGACAATATCTCATACTGAGTATTAGAATAAATTGAAAATTTAGGAAATTGCTCCAGCTAGTGAAGAAGTTAGCTCAGACATCATTATACACATAGATTACATTGGACCAAGACAGATGAATGAACTAGAAGTCTACAAGGACTTCTGAAAATAGACAAATAAAAATTGCTATCCCATACAGTACAAAGTAAATGAAACTCACGGCCCAAATTATTTGGGTTTTGTAGACTAAAAAAAAATAAAATTGTAAACAACATCAATATCAAATTAAGAAACAATGGTGGCATTTCAGCTTCTTCTCATTGTCAAAAGCACTGTAAAAATTCCAGATAAATGTGCATCACTACTTAGTGCAACAGTGTAAGATATTCTGAATGTACTGCTTAGCAAGTAGACAGGTTGTTTGGACTTGTATTGAGATGCAGCTTTACAAGAATGAAATATAAAAATAATATTGGCAGAGAGAAGAACAAGATGACTCAGAGTATGAAAAAAGAGTCACTGTCTCCTCTTCAAATTCACCTAGCTTTTGTTCCTGCTTCTAGGTGGACATCCAGGAGAAAAAAAGAAGTGCTTTGGTTGTGATACATCAACCACAAAGTAGATGGAATCTCTGGTCTTTCTCTCAGTTGTTTTTCTAAAGCCACAAGCACTAGCCAGGAGCTAATTAATCCTTCACTCAAATTCCCAATTAAGTATTAGGTAAATTATACCCATTAGAAAGATGAGATAAAGACCGCATGCTTTCTAACTTGCTTTGTAAAGTGATGTGTAAAGAGTTGTTTCATCGCAAATACCTCAGAAACTTTTCAGTGTGATGAACACGTTGAAGAGATGGATGATGGGAAAATCCACAGAGAGTCATAGAGACACACCTGTCTGATGCCAACCACACCTGCTGAAATCTCAGTTATAAAAAAAATACGTCACTGTAATTTCCTGTTCTTGTGAAGTGAAAAGACAGATAGTATGTAACTAACATTGGAATGTATGCTGATACAAGTGCAGTAAAAATAGTCAATTAGTAAGAATTTCTGAATGGATTCATACCAAAATGTCCTACTTGAGTATTAACAACTTTGCATGCAGTATATAAATTGCATAAATAAATGATCAAGTATATAAAAAATGAGTGATACCTTAGGGATTCAGCATGCATTTTTTATTTTTAACTGACTGTGTCTTAAACACAATGAATGCAGTTAAAATTCACAAGTAGGTAAATCCAAGGGTTTTCAATACTGGCAGAGCTGATTCTTCATGACCTCCTCAGTTTCAGTTCAAACAGCTGTTTTGAAAGAGGCTAACCACAAGAACTGCTTCTTGTAAACCTGTCACCTTGTTCCCCGGTGGTAAAGCTTTGCCAGTTTACACTAAGAGAGGAAACTTCACTTTGTCTCTTTCCTATATTGATCCTTAACTTTCTTAAGCAACAGAGATCATACCTACAATCTCTTGCCTAACAGACCTAATAGAACTTCACCTGACAACTTCATGTAGGAAAGAATAAATAAATCTACTTTGTCAAGTCCATATTTAACTTAAAAGTACCTGCTTACAAAACATAACCCAATTTTATTTACAAGGTCGATATGACGAGGTCGATATGAATAATTCTGAATAGATATACTTCAGTTAATTCAGGGTTTTCCTTTTTTTGTTTTAGGCTTAGAGTTAGGAACTGTGATCCTCGGCATCAGGGACTTGTTTCTTAGATGACCCACTGTGGTTGTGTTCTAAGATTTAATATAGAGAAAAAAAATAACATCGGGGAGATCCTGCAGTCTTTTTTTTTTCTTTTATTTTCTTTGTTTTGTTCTTTAATCATGAGCAAAACATCAGTTAATTTAGAATGGGAGTTACAAGTCAGGAAAAATCCTGCTGCTCGCGGACAAACCCGTTTGCTGCTCTTATACAGGGAAAACAAACTGCTTTCGACGTCCAGATTTGTTCTGTAATGAGAAAATGACTCACCACCAAACTTTCCCATTCTTGTCGGAAAAGGGAATGCAGGTCCCCGAGGACAACCACAGCGGGGTGAGTGCTTTAAACCTTCCTCCCCAGAGACACTCCTTGCCCCCGCAAAAAAATTATTAAGGCCCAGGAGAGGATTTTCTGCGCCCGTTACCTTTCTCCGCAAGCTCTGCAGACAAGGCTCATTTC
>VZRW01001658.1:26809-95528 GCA_013398125.1 Aegotheles bennettii
GGGGCGCAGGACCAGCCTGAAGCGCCCTCGACGGCACCGGGGCTGGGGAAACACCCCCGACGTACCCATGCGGGAAAGCCCGGCGTCGCCCTGGGCCGCAGCGGGCAGAGTGGGAGGGAAGAGGCAAGTGGTTGGCAGTGTCTGTGTAGTGAAGTCCTCACCCGCAACTGTCCACGGGGCGCACTCGCCCTCGGCAGGTGGCCGGGACCGCAGGACGCGCCTGCCTTATGGTCCGGAGTCGCTGCCAGCACGGGGAGGGGCTCCCCCCTTCCTTCCCCGAAAGTTGTTTTCAGGACTTTTTCGCTGGCTTCGCCTTGTTCCCCAGCCGGCATGTCGCCTGGGGAGCCCCCTTCCCGGGGGTTGCTAACGGGGCGGGAAGGGTTGCGCTGCCTGGGGACGCCCCCTCCACCTGCCCGCAGCTCTCTTTCGTGGTCGTCCGAGCCAGTGCACCCTGCGCAGCCCTGTGTTGAAGGGCAGCCAGAACCTCCCCCAGAGATTGCAACCCCAGCCAGTGAGGGTCTCGCAGGAGCGCACAGAGCATCTCCACCGACGGGACCACCCTCAGGCATGGAGACCTGCCGGCGTGCCGCTGGGTCTAGAAAGGGTCTGCGTGCTGTGTCTGGCCCGCTGGACTCTAAGTGGGTGAGGAGAGGTGCGGGAGACGTGTGAACGTGTTGTTTTCGCGTGTCCCAGGGTCAGACTCCGCCGGCTCCTTCTCCGGGCCAGGCGAACACCGGCACCGGGACAAGCACAACCTCTGCCAGCCCCGCTTACCCGCAGGTTGCGCATCTCCTCCGGCCCCCAACTTCCACATTCCCTTTTATCGCCCAGTTCTTCAGCCTGGTTGCTTCCTCACCCCGCGGCGTGGTAAAAGGGGTAAAAAGTAGCTTTTCCCAGCGTATAGAGGCAGAGGAGAAGGACTTAGGAGGAGCGGAAGACGCTCGGGACAGCGACATCGCGTGCAGATTTCTTGAGCCTCCGGTTTGCTGTAATGAATGGGGACACACGCTACTAACAACTTGTAGCTAGGGTTTCCTCTTCTGGGCTTATCAGCTGCTGTAGCCGCGTGCGTTAACAGCACTAACAAATCACGAGTGTGTGTAATTTTCTCTAAAGGAATTGTTACTTTGACATTTGCCCAGAGGAACGGAAAAAGCCTCTTCTCCCTGCGTTCTTAGGAGATAGGAGTGTGTGCGCTTTGCGGCACCTGACAAGAACTTGCCAAACAGTATTTGTCTTTCACAAGAGCAACAGGAAAAAGAGAGAACTCTCAATTNGAGAAGGTTGGTGGCTGGGGGCTATTTTCGAAACGTAACCGTCAGTGCCCGCCGGGCAAGAGTCCCGTCTCCCCGTTTGCGGTGGTTTGTCCGCCCGAGCCGCACCGCTTACCTCGCCCTTCCCCACCTCGGGACGGCCCGCGGAGCGCAGGAGCCCCACTTGTCAAGCGCGAATTGAAACGCAGTCCCTCTCCTCTGACCCTTTCCTTTAAAACAAGGTCCAGGGCGCCCTAGCTATCATGGGCAGATAGAGGGAGGCGGATCTCTCAGCACACCTTGTGGGGTGTGCTCCTGCTCCGTAGACGCCTCTGCTGCCCCTTAAGCTGTCGCATCAGCTACTGTCCGTGAAGAGGTGCTGCTCTCCCCTCAGAACGCAGGTTTATGTTTGCATTATGTTTAGGCTGGCTCAACAGGGAAGTTATGGTGAGGCGGGAGGAGGCTGGGATACAGAGAGGAGGAAAACAAAAAACAGGCAACTTTCATCTTAGTGCAAAACTCATGTGCCAGAGGTTATCAAACTGATGCTTAACATCGAGATGAGAGCAGTGCGTAGACACCTCCTCAAATTGTATGCTAATAGAGTATCTGTCGATTGCATTGGTGGCTTTCCTAATAAAGGAAATAAATGTGTATCTCAACATATTATGAGCTTCTGTGAATTAATGCTTTTAGACAGCTATGAGCCTTCTTGTGAAGGCGTAGTTGTTTACTGTTGGGTTTGAAGGAAGAAGGTCTCTTGCACGTGTGAGCTTTCCCCCCAAACTTTCCCAGCTGAGCCGAGATCCTTCCAAGCTGCAGCCTGAAATGCTTGAGATGTGCAGGGGTTGCTGTGGTTGCTTACCTGCTCCACTGGGCATGGAAGCCACAGAGCTTCTGAAAGCATCCAGCCTCTTGTTACTGCCTGCTGCATCCCAAAGCACTGGGCAGTCACAGGGATTGTTGGTCATCCCATCCCATGGAAGCACAGCTAGTTTTGAGGCATACCTCATCTGTCATGCCACTACATTAATAGTCATTGGTCATGTCCTATACAAAATAACAATTCTCTGTACCTCAAATCTTGATTTAAATATCTTTCAGGATACACAGCTGTGCTGGCTTATAGCAGAACAATATTCTGCCTTAGGAGGCTGAGCACTTGTGCTTTTGGTGCTCTCATTGCTATGTTAGGTCCAGGTATTTCCCTCTGAACTGGGACTGAAAGTTTTGGAAGTTGATGACTTTTTTTATGTCTATATTTTATAGAGACAATACAGGTATAAAAGAATGACATTTGCAATGAATGTTCATGATTGTCTGCCTGCCTTCTACCTGTCTCACTCCTGCCAACATCCTGTGAGGGCATTAAGAACATATAAGGTGTAATTTTTTAGAAAAAGAGGACCGAAAAGGCACTAAAATGATTGTGCTGCTGAACTAAAAAGAAAATAAAACTTACGTTTTTGTTTTACAAACCAGTTTAACAAATTACAAGATAAAGTTTAAAGCTGTTACAAGTTAGTGAATTCTGTATATAATACACCTGATATGCAAACATAAAAAAAATTACCAAGTGGCAAAAAAAAATGTAAAATTACCTCATTTTACTGTGGGCTCATGGTACATGTAGACACGCAAAACCCAAGTTTGTTACCACAATTTTTGAGTTGTGAAAGTGCCAATAAAACAGTCATACAGAGTATCCCTTTTTTTGAAAAAGTAGTATTTAGTTTTCAGCTGGGAATCCTACTAAAATGGTTTGTCTTTTACGTTTTGAAGAAAAGGATCTCCACAAAACGCCGAAGCAGAGGTATTTGAGCAAGTTTTTCTGTGTAGTCTTCTCATGTTGATGTCAGGACTGATACATATTATATGCTACATAATGTTACAGTTATTCTGTTTTCCTAGCATCACTGAAATATTTGTAAGTAGTTAGGGAAGTGTGAATCAAACAGATCCTATTGGCAGTATTGTTGAGAGACCTTATTAAGTAACATACACACATATACTGGATAACAAAAAGTTCTCCTTAATTTAATAGACGAGTGTGGAGAATCTTTATATGCTCACTAAAACAAAGGAAATATTTCACATGTATTCCAGGAAAAATAAATATGACTAGATTTGGAATATGTAACATTTTCCTGAAAAAGGTCAATGAACACATTGACTATTTTTAAACACCAGTGGTAAGAGAGCAGCAGTACTGATTTTGACAGACTTAGGACCCTACCCCACTGCAGCAAAACATATTTGTCTTCACAGCATGGTACATCCAGCTACTACCTACCTGAACAATGTTATTTGACTTCATTAAGAATCCTTGATATGTGATGGAACACAAGTTTCTGGTTGTAGGCCTTTGCAGGTCAAATTTTAACAAATGTCAGCAAGTGCTTGTAAATGCTTAACAAATGTCAGTAAATGCTCAGAAAATCATGAGTCAGTAATAAACTATTGCTGTGTTACTTAATAAAAAATACAAATGTGTATAGCTAATATAGAGTGACACGTCTCTAGAATGAACAGAAATCGAACCTGAAGCATGAGGGCCTATTTGTACCTCTTCAATACTTTTAATTGTACCATATTTACATTCCAAAGGGTATTTTGCATTTATTTTTAATTGTTACATTATGACACAGTGTTGGGTGCAGGAGGAGAGGGGAGTACATAATGAAAGTTAATCTATAGGAAACCCTTTGTTTTAGTAATATTAGAATTTTTATCACAGAAAAGATCTTTCTTTTTCATTTTTTTTAAATGAGAAAATTGAGTTTTATGTATGGTGACCTGTAATGTGACAGTTAATTTAAAAACTATGAAAATATCATGTGCATTAGCTGAAAATAATTTCTCTTTTGTGATATGAAAAATGTCTGACATCCACTATTTGCCTTTTAGAAATGCAGTGACAAGCAATAACTTGGTATGATTTACCCCTTTGACAATAGAGTCATGACTGCAAGTAGAGTTCACTTAATTTGTGTCTTTTGGTTAAAAACTATTATCAACCTTTTAGAGGAAAATATGCCAGGAGAAAAAAAAAATATTTTCTGAGTAAACTGAAAGTCAGAATTCCTGTTTAAAATGTACTTGTGCTAACTAGTTTTAGGTGTTTAGGTGCTATCATGGGTACTGGTATACAGGATATTGATACGTGCCTATTAAGAAATGTATGGATGAAGTGTATCTTCAACAGTACTCTGTGTTATTAAACAGTGCCAGGAACTAGGACTTGCCATAGTATGGACACTGGTTACCTGATACAGGACAAGAAAATCAAAGGAATGAAAGATTCCCAGGCTATCTAAGAAATAATTTTCTTCCCTCTCGAGCAATGCAATGAATTCACAGAAATCAAGGTCTGTGCTATGAAAATGAAGAATGTATACTTTGTAGCTGAAGACAAAAGATGAGCACAGGAGTAAATATTGATTGAAGTAGTCATCAAATGAATAGAAATGAGAATTACCAGTGCACCAGTATAATGGTTTGTGTTAACTAGCCCTTTCGTAGTCCATATGCTGCCCTTTCAACCCACGACCCTATCTATTGAGCCCTTAATGAGGGAAACCACAGGTGTTATAACGGCATTTATGGTAAATCAGGCTAAATAAAGTAGTTGAATAAATAACCGGTTGTAGTTGCATAGGACAAAGCGGAAATTATTAAAAAGAGAAAAAAAACCAACTTTGAACATTACTGCACAATCAAGAGGTAACAATAGTGCATTAGTAGTTACACGTTGTTTTACACTTCTAAATGCTGTCCTAGATCACTTGCTGTTGAGCTTAGTAATAAACCTGTTAAAACAACTTCAACCAAAGCATAAATTTTAAGAAACCTGATACATTTGAATTTAAAATCAGTTTCTTTAAAGAGCAATTTTAACAGCTTTGAGCATTTAGCACAGTTGGGGCTTTCCATAATGACTTTCATAGACAAGCTATAGATGTCAAAATGTTGTTCTTTGTGCTTCATGTTTATAAAGTTCAATGTTGTTGTTCCTTCCGATTCTGTCTGCAGTCTGGGCAAAGTCTACAGTGCAGCTTTGAGAATAAGACATCACACAGTGTCACTGGGGGTGGCAGACAGAAGATGCCTTTTGGATTGTGCTGTTTTCCTGTTTGTTTCTAATATTGCTTTCATGAGCATATTGAAAACTGATTTATGCACAGAATTGAGAATCAAATACAGATGTGGTGGCGTGGTCCTTCTTTGACTGAACAACGCTTACACACTTGAGTGGTCCTATTGATGAGACATTTGTCCCTCTGCATTTTTGCTGTCTTGGAACTATTTTTTATAAATCATAAATGCTCGCGCTGAACTTTGCCAGACATATTCTGTTGGAAATATATGCAAACGGAATGACAGCTGTTTCTGCCTCTGCTACAAGTATATGGGCTAATTTAGTTTGACATAAATGTTGTTATTATGCTGTTAATGATGAATTATTTTGATGAATTGTCAATTACAATGCACCTACTCAGTTTTTAAGGAAGATTGATGCTTTTATTGCTGCAGAAAAATGCAATAAATTTTAAAAATCATATTTTTTTTCTGGATCATGAATTCTTAAGACCACATACTCATTAAAGAGTAAACTCCAGGTAATTATATGTGCTTGCTTGACAGACAAACTAATTTTGAAAGAGTTTTCCTGTTATCTTGGGCCTTCTTTATGCAAATAGTTCAGTTAGATTTGATGGGACTACTCACATAAATAAGACAATCTGAATTTGAGGCTGTTTGTTCTATGTCCCTTTGGAACCCAAAGACTTGGGATTGTAAGAAACGAATGATTTTAAAGGCTTACCAGAAATAAATGTCATAAGAAGAATGCCATGCTAAAAAATCTTCTTGCCCTGAAATTTATAAAATAAAATCACCTTCCACTCCTAACTGCCTGCTACTCTTGAACGTAGCTGTTAGCTTGGGTGGAAATTAATATTTACTGGAAAGAGGTGCTGGTAAATATAGTTGTTTTCTCAGCTAATGCTGACATAAAAAGTATTCAAAAACATTGTTCTTCTACTAGTTACCAATAAATTACTTTGTTTAATTGTAATGCTTATGCTAATTGTTGCGTTGCTGCTGGTAAGCAGTGGCCAAATCAATCTTTAAGTAAAGATTAAGAAAATACATACATTCATAATATATTTAGGCATGAATATGCTACACAGGGTAATAAACATTTTAGCATTGCTAAAAAAGCAGTATAATTTTAGAATAATTTTGACTATTATAAAGTCAGTTTTTAAAGCATTCTGCTTGCTTATAGATATTCTTGAGGTGGTCTGACAGTTAACTGATTCCTTTTCATTATCCATGGTCATATTCCAGAACACAAAAAACACCTTTCACAACAAAATTATTCATTTTAAGTTTCTTATTTCTGCTTCGTTAATCCACAGTAGTCATAACTGACTTTATCCTTCAAGGTAACATTTGCAAAGAAGACATGCATTCCCATTACATTTAATTTTTTCACTCTCAGAAACAATCCTGTAGACTAAAAATGTCTTTACTCTTACAAGTATTATGTATTAGGATTTTTAAGGTGTTTATGGAGGGGAAAAAAATAGATCAAAAGAAGACAAAGAAGTTGTTAAATTTCAGTTCAATCTACTGTCAAAATAATGAGCTGTCAAGAGGGTAGCATATTATGTTTTGAAGCAGGTTGTTGTTGGTCTCAGATGAAATTATGATTCTCCTAAAATAAACTTCAAGTGTAAAAAGTGAAGACAAGGCTGTTGATAAATAAGCAACTCTTAAATTACCCTTCCCACAACAACAGGCGTTAAAATGTGATAGGCTTTATGAAATTTGATAACTCGGGAAAGTTAGATTTTTTAGTGTGCATTACACATTAAATGTTTACATGTGTTTGAGAGATATTTGAAAATAATAGACCCAGTCCTGGAGTTTATGGAATGTTTCATTTTGTTAGCTAGCAAATTGAAAAAGATTTATTGGAAATGAGAATCTTTTTTTGGTAGAGCACATGTTAGTGAATTTACTATATGTGAACTGTATAAAACTGAGTTTAACAAAATTAAGGACAATATTTTAATTAAAAATGTTGTTTAGAGACATTCATGTGTGTTGTGTTCTCTTTCCTTCTTGAAAAATATGCCTGTTTTTCCTAGGTAATGATAAACTGCTGCCAGTTAACTTTTTGATTTAAGAATCTGCCACAGGAGTGCTTTTTGGAAGACCTAACATTTTTTCCTTGATCATTTGTACACTTCAACAGTGCAGAACCAGTTTTGCTTCCCAAAACAAGGTGGAAAAAAGAAAGTTAATGTTATATTTCAGGTCCTGACTAAGTAGTGAAACAGATGCTTTGTTGTTTCTTTTCATATTTATTTGTCTGGAAGAAGAATAAAGCGGCAAACTGACCATGAAAAGCATTGTTTACTTAAGTGCACATTGTTTGGGGGATTTTGTACAATATTTGTACAATGAACTGTATTTAGTATTTAATTGGAATGAACTGAAAGAAAGGAGAGACCATGCACAGGAACTGAGGCCAGATATTCAGATGCAGTGAGAATGCAACTAGGAACAAACGCAGCACAGTCTAGTGGCACAGAGAAGCAATGGCACTAGAGAAGAAATGTGTTAAGGCACAGTGCCATTTGGTGATTTCATCTTTGTGAAGTAAAGACGTTTTTCTTTTGGAGAAAGTTCCACTGATGACCAAGCACAGATTATTTTAGTGTGTTTAGGAATTTATATTAAAACGGTCATTGGTTTTTTTCAGTGCATTTGTGAATATTATACAAGTACAGATTATTGCTAGTATCTGTCAGCAAGCCAGACTTCTCCTTTTAATGACGCAAGCCATTCTCTCTGTACCAATACATATGGAAATGTGATACAGGAAATGTTAGGTAGCTTTTTTTTTAATGTACAGAAACCTATAATGTATGTCATACTATAGATAGTACGTAAGCAGTACTGCCTCAGTAATATTTATCAGATGTGCCAACTAGAATTCTGAAAGATTTGCATTTAAAGTTAATGTTGCTTTATACTGGAAAAAGTAAAAAATAACACCATTTTCTCACTCAAAAATCTACATATTCTAAGTAATTTAAATTTATATCTAAAATCACGAGTATTACGTAGTATGAACTACAGCCACACATAGATAAAACAGTTCTCATTTATTTGAATCAGATGCATTTTACTAGGAATCACAGTTGTTAATATACACTAGTTTCCTCTTAGCCATAACCAATTTTGGAAAATTCAGATTATATTAATCTCTCAAATGATTAAGTAGGCATAAGAAGGAAGATTAAAACAACAATGTCAATAGAGACAAAGTATGGTTAATTAACACCCATTGAGAATAACTCGAACTACATATTGTTTCATAGATTAAAGAATGTCAACATCATGTTCCACTACAATTTGCAAAGCACTTCTACATGCTTATGGAAGTAAATTCCTTATTCTGAACTGGTCGAGAATAAAGGCATTACCAGCGTTGTGGCAGCTGTTGCAATATTAAAGATGAAACTTCAAAAATATCTAGTAACTACCATAATTTAATTCATAATTAAAGTATTCTGAAAATAAAAAAAAAGAATTGCAGAAAACTTTGCATATAGTATCCTGTCATTTTGAGAAGCAACAATTATCACACAGATTTCTGGAGAAACTGTTCATATGTGTCGGTATTTCAAGCAAATATATGTTCAGTATATTACATCAGCTGGGTGAAATCTGTCTGCAGAGCTGTGTTTGATTCAAGCTGTATCTTTAATTTTGAAACAGAATTCCCTGTAGACTTGGCTGAAATGTTTTACTGTAAAACTAATGGTACAATATGGCTCATTGGTTGTTCACAGTCTACTGATTTTCAGAAGATGGGAAAGTTAAATAATATTATCACTTTGAGTACAGTGGGAAGGTGGGGAGAAAACTTGTACTGTCTTAATTCAGGTGCCTGTGCAGAAGTTGTTTTCTTCATTTATCATTGATTTGAGTTTACCAGAATTCCAATATTTAATTTTGTAAAAAAAACGTTTACCAAGATATGCTCTAAATCAGCAATTGCCACAAACTCTAGTGGAAGTGCCGCGAAGAACAGGACACTAAATAAGACCTTTTGCAGCAAGCCATTTTCAGGCTTCAATAGAATTTAAGAGAAAAAAATTGTGCCAGCTGCATTATGAAACTGAAGGACAGAAAAATATGCTTTCAACAGGGAATTTAATCAGGTACAGGATAAAGTGGAGGAAAGAAAAGGATGGTGAATTTGGATAAAGAAACTAGAAAAGGTGATGGTTTGGAAGAGCATGAGTGATGTGGAAGAGGTAGGTGGAAATGTAAAGGAGGAGAATAGAATATAAGAAGGAAGAGTAAGGAGATAGAAGGGTTTTTTTGACCCGAACAGTCATGTACTACAAAGCGCTGGACTTCTCAATTTCCACTCATTGCAGGAGGAGTCAACTACAGTGGGCATGCTGTTAGAATTGTCAAAGAAAGAGAGAAGTAACAGAAAAAAGGGAGTGAAGGAAAAGAGTGAATGTACAATATGAATGTATTCATTCTGCTATTTTCTGTTACTGTGTGTTGCATGTAGATTTGTTACAATAGTACTTCAAACTATTTGGTATTCAGCTAAACGCTAACATTCAACATCCACTCCCATTCATTTCACTATGTACGTTCAGGGCTCCGCTACTCAGGAGTGCTGTGGGTTGGAACATCACATACTCAGTTATGTAAGCTGTCTGTACAGGCTTGGCATTCACTGCATTTTAGCCAAGTTAGTCATTTGCAAAATTAAAATGTCATTTGCAAAATATGTCCAGACCCGATCTCTTTAAACTCTGGATCAAATCAGATCAGGATTTTTTCCTATCTTTGTTATTTTTCTATCCTGCATTCTTTCTCCATATTTTTTCCAGTCACTTTTGTTAAAAACCAATACACTCAGAGAAGACCTTAACAGTAAACTACATTTACCTGTTAGAAAATGTGTAATTGGTTTGTTAGACCATACATCATACATGCCTATGTATTACAGAAAGATGTTTTGGTCTTTCCACCCTTTTATTCCTTTTGGTTTATCTTTGTTTGGGATATGCTATAGGGAAGAAATACAGACTTTGTTATGTCTTGGTCTGGCTACATCTCAGTCATGAACCTCTGTTACATTTGTACTCCTGTAGCCTTGGAGATAAAAGAGGTGCTTGAGAGATGAATCTCTGCTTCCCTCATACTGCTTGGTTGCCAGCACCTGCTCTTTCTCTTGCTTGGCAAAAGAATTTGCCTGTATCTATGGATTTATTTATTTTTTTTTTTAAAGGATCTATTATGTAGAATTCACCTAATTCATATAATAGGCTTTTGGAGACAGTGGATGTGTGTAGCAGTGAAGATATAATGTCCTATCTGATTGCAGCAAAACATTTTTTCGTAAGGTAGAAATAATGCCTTTCGATCTTTTCTCCATGCTTAGAAGATAAACAAAGAATGCTCTTATGATGCTCCCCATTTCTCCAAGACCAGGATGATTTTTAAGTGTATACTCTTGACTAACTTTACTGTCTGTAGCATCTGTACAGCTTATTACAGAACCAAACAATCACAGAACTCTTCATAACCGAAAAGAAAAAGGAAATCTGAATTTTCGGAAAACTACTCTGGTAGCGTAGGAGGTTAATTTACATGAATTCTCTGCTTTCCCACCTCCTTGCTGTATTTTTCTGTAAGTCCTAAGCATAAAATAGGCAGAGAGCCAAGCTGTCATCTGTTAACATCTATTTCATCCTTTCTCAGGATCAGTTGAGCTAGAGGAGGGTATATGTCTCAGAGGAAAGTCTTTGTGCTATTACTGAAATGTTTAGGAATGCATCAGATTTTGACCCAGTGTTAACCTACATTATCTTTTGGGCAGAAATGAGCAGCAGGATAAAATAATTTCAGGCAGACAAATGCTATTAAATGCATATTGTGATTTTTCATAATCTCCAGAATAGCATTTTTTATACATACTTCACTGCAAAACAAGTCAAAGCATGAACTTTTAGTTTACTGTGAAGAGTAATGTAAATTGTTTAGGAATTACTTCATTTAAAGAGTAAGGCTATTTCTGTAAAACTACTGATCACTGTTTAGAGGCCAACTGTTATGGTATTTTAAGTAGTACTAAACCATTAATGTTTTACTCTTCAGGAAGATAACTGAAAATATTTCATATTTTAGATATAGGTATAAATATGTTTAATATTTTATGATGCAATAGGTGATATGTTGGTACATTTATGCATAGAATGGTTGAACAATTTCTTAAAAATTAAATAATATTATTTTCCCATCATATGAGTATAAAAAAACATCCATTTCCAATAGAAGATGTATTCACATTCAAGCATACAAACTTACCTTAGTTATCCATGTATTTTTGTAGCTTATAATGAAGAGGGAAAAGAGAAATTAATATGACATATTCCAACACTGTCTGGATAATAGATTTTGCTCTTAAAGCTCACCAGTCATTCTGATGCATGTTTACTGGTTTTGATTTTTATTGCAGTTGCGTATTACCTCCTAGATTTTTTTGTGCTGTATTAGTTTAAATCCCCACCTCCACTGGTTGTCAGTTATGTGTTGCTTCTTGGTACATTTCATATTCTTGTAGTCTTTGTGGTTCTTTGTTCTGTGAGCTGCTTCTGTCACCAGTATACTCTTACTGACACACTCAATAGAAGAACACCACTGAATAGCCGTTAGGGATGAACCTGGAATACGATCTTTTCACACTATTCATTAAACTCATTAGAAAGACAGGTTGAAGAAGAGTTTGTAGTTGTCCATATCAGACTAACCTGTAGTCACACCCACTGATGAATGCTTTCTGTAGTGACAGAAGTAGTCAACTATTAATGTACAAGAAAGCAAAAAAAAGTGTATTTAGGTTATGTAATTTATTTACTTTCTTCTCTTGCGTGACTGTGTCTACCTATGTGAGAGATAATGGTTCCCCTTCTATTGTAGATACTGTCAGCATGTTTATACAAAAGGAAAAGAAACCAAAAGCTTCTGTGCAATGAAATTTTGTCAAATCAGTTCTATTAGAACTTTCCTAGGGTTTTTGCTGTCTGACGACTTAACATGTGATATATTCTTTAGCTGAAAAAGGTGCCAGATTGATGGCTCTTCTGTACCCTTCAGGGATTTAGGACCTGTTCCTGAAGGTTTTTTTGGCATGGTAATAATGCATGGGTGGGGTGAGAGATGTGCGAAAGTCCTTGTCAGACTGATCTTGTTAGGTGCTGAACTAACGTAGGTCCCTGGAGCTGAACTGCCCACGGCACTGGAGCCGTCTCTCTCCCATGCCATTTCCCTATTGTGCCTCAACACTGACCTTGAAAGACCCTTTTCCCATGGCCGTTATAACCTTGGCCTTGATGCTTGACAGTGCCAACAGGGGTGCCAATTAGTGCTATGTGGTGGGTTTTGTTTTTCCTTTTTTTATGAACAAAGTCCATTGAGGCCTGGATTGAGACCATCAGCTTACTTCATGCAGGCCACCAAGTGCCATGACATTTTTATTTTGCTCAGTCACTACCGATGTGGTGTTAAACCTTCATCTGTAATCTGTGTACAGTCTCTATGTTTATCATTAATTTCACCTGGTAGGAGATGTTTGCTTCTGAAGTAAGATATGTTAATAAAGGATATTATGTAGTAAATATGTAGAATACCTCCAGTTACTTCTTGTAGTTAGGTGCTGGATTTGAATCTACCTTTATAAAGTTCACAAAATTTATCAAAATTCTGAAGAATTGACTAGAAATGCAAAAAGGACACAGCAGGAATGACAGGAGCATTAGAATTTTTTATTGAATAAAGACAATCTCGTGTGTTGCAATAAGCTTTGCAATCTAATACACAAACATGAGCATCTCTATTCTGTTATGGGCTTCTTGTAAGTGATCTTAGGACATTTCTAGTTGCTAGGGCGTCATTGTCAAAAATATTTAAGCATATTTTGACATATTCCAGACTTCTAAGGTTTCAGAGATAGAAAATTGAGCTGAAAAATAGAGTTGTTCTTACGCATTTGCAGGGAGCCCAGGATTAAATCAGTTGTTCTGAAACATTATTCTGTAATTTTCTGTCTGTCAGCAGAAAAGTTATTTTACAGGAATCTTGATTTCTTTTTTTAAAGATATGTGAACAAGATTTGCTCAATGTTCAATGGAAGTGGTAATCGCTAGTCTCAATTTAAATCTTTAATGCCAAATTTCAAGTAACATACATATATATATATGTGGGTGTATACTAGACTTCTCAGCCAAATCAATTTTTTAATGTTTTTTTCAGTATTTTTAATATTTTAAACTTTTAAAATATTTTGTTCTTTCGTTTTCACAACTGAGCAGAAAATATATTGTACAGTTCAGGTTTTGGTTGGTTTTTGTGGTTTGTTTGTTTTTATTCTTTTCCCTCACAGTGAAAACTGTGATCCCTGATAGTAAGGCATATTATGAGTGTCTGCAGCTTGAAATCCTGTGATGGTAAGCTTGAAGTTGAAAAAATATTAGAACTCTTTTATTTGCAACAGTAGACAGGAAAGCACAGGGAGAGCAAAACTGGCTTGTTATTAAGTCATAATAAGGCTGCAGATTGGACTGTGGATATACCCTCTTAAAATAGCTGTCCTGATGCTGAAAAGAGTAAGTATTCTTATTTATTTTAAATGTGTATGTCCATGAAGAGGCTGTAGAAGAAATGCAAATGTTGGAACAGCTTAGCAAATTATGCCAAAAAAGATTTTTATTCCAGTTCAGTAAATTCAACTGGCTACATTTCTAAGAAAGAATGCTATAAGGAGGAGGCGCGAGTGTATGAGTGTGAGTGATTTTGTGAAGCGGGGTAAAGAAATTGTGTTAAAGATAGGAGAATTGGGGGAGGGAGACACTTTAGCCTCTCCTTTAAGTACATCTCCTGCCTGAGTACATTTACTTCCATCACAATGGGCTAGAAGAAATCTTTGTTTAGTGGTGCAGTGCCCCTGAGACCTAATTTAGCTCTTCCAGCAAATTCAAAAAGAGACAGAGTGAACAAGAGAGACCAGAACAAAGATATGAGTTTGCATGGCGAATATTGATACTTGTGGGTCGCTTCTGTAAATCCTTTAAAAGAAATTCTCCTAGAAATGCTGACTTGGATGTTCTGCTGAAGGGGAACTGAACTTTAGAGTTACACATTGTTTCATTTTTCAGCCGTGATAATGAAGAGATAGTATAAATGTGTGTTGTAGGGCAGCACTGGCTTTGTTACTTTTAAATAACAAGTAGAAAGCCGTTAAACTCAAGCAGAAATGTATCAAAAAATAATTTTGCTTCTGAAAATGCATTTTTTTTAATTGAGTCATACTGTTAGAAACATATATTGAATCTAGTTCTGTGAACATTACAAAAGCATTCTCAGGAGTCTCAAAACTTAATGTATGACATTTCTTGTTCTTTTGTCCGAGTGACTTCTCTATATTTGAAATCTTGGAATGATTTTGCTTTCTTCTAGCACATAATTTTGCAAAAGTCATCTTTGGCCCCCTGGATTTAGGGCCACCATGATGTTTTTGAATAATTTTTTCCTGTATTTTACAAGTCTACATTTTATCATGAACAGAGTTGTATTGTGTGTTCATGTAATGCCATGAATGTTACTCAGTAGGACCCATTTCCATGGAGTCTTGACATTAGAGCTCTGCTTTGCCACACTACAGATGTGCCTTGTGAGTATCACTATTTTAAAAGTACAATATGAAACCAATTCAGATGCAGAAGAAATTTGCTTTGGAATAATGTACCATTCTGTGATCAACACACAAATATTGGTTTGATGTCTAGGGTTATGGACAGCTGCAGAAATATATTTTTAGTTAAAATGAGATTAAATGAATCACCCATTAGTTGATTTAATTTTAGGTTTTATTGGTACCTTTATGGCTGATCCAGTTGTCCTGCAGATTCATATTTTACTTGAACATTTCCTTCAAAGAGTATTTGATAAATAAAACATAGGCTTGTCAACAACATATGGAAAGCTGATTTGAGTCAGCTCAACAGTATACAATTAAAAGTGCACGCTTTTAAGGATTTCATACTTATACTTCATTTATCATCTAATTTTGACTGGCTTCCTGTTCCTTCTCAGAAGAGGACTTGCTAGTAGGTATCCTGCTTCCACAAACTCGTGCCCACAGAGGTAATCACTAGTTTATGTCACATCTCCTTGTTGACACTTGTTGCTGCTGTTGCTAAGCAGCCCGATTTGCACCAACCAATAGCACAGTATAATTCCCCTCAGCAACACATTTCAATTAAAGGTCTGGACATACAGCTGGTTTCTTCAGCTGGTCAGCTCCAGTAGTGAAAGGAAAGGCTTCAAGAGCTGTGCTGTGCAACAGCTTGATTCCTTAAGGTTTTCTGTAATTAATTCAGTCTGGGTGTCTTAGAAAAATATTTAAACAAATAATTGAGATGTTTCTGTTTTCTCTTGTATAAATCAATTTGGATAGGAAGCTAGCATTTGCAGTGATGTTTGTTTCCTTCATTTTCCAAATAGATTTTATCCCCTCTGTGGTGTCTTGAGGAGAAAAACAGCTGAACATGAACCAACAGAAAATCCCCTTTTAATCTACAGTGTGATTAGGAAAGCCTCAAAAAGATCCTGTGCCAATGTTCTCTCCTGCCAAAGAAGGAAGCAGACAACAAATTTTCAGAAACATTTTTGGGATCTGCATAGAAATATTACATCTTCAGCAAAAAAAATGAGATTAGGCAGGAAGCTTTGGGTTCAACACATTACCTTACCATTTTAAAAAAGGCTATTTTGGTATGTTAGGGAGTTAGGTGGGAACTCTAAAAATCTATGGGAAGGAAATGTTTTGAGAGCTGTATCTTGGTGTGTTGAGTCATGACTGGAAAAACAGAAGTGTCAAAAGCAGATTTTGGGATGGTGTCATTTGTTAAAATTGAAGTTATTTCTTCTAACTTGGTTTAAAGCAGAGATTGAAGAAGCATTTTTGTAGACGTGTGACTATCCTGCCTCAATAAAATGTAAATACTTAATTTTTGCCCATCATGTTTGTGGGAAGGAAAAGCGGAATTTAACCATTTAATTTTTAAAAATATTTTTCTTGTTATACCCCTCAGCGCTGTCTTAGCATATATCTTTCTACTAAAGACAATGGAGAACTTGTTTCTCAGAATTAAACTGATCTCAGCTTTGCTGTTGTTGGGCTGGTATTTTCATCCAAATTCTAATAATATATAGGACTAACCTATTATTTAGTCCTTCTGTGAGGAAACATTACTGCAGAAAGACACAGTAAGAGCATGAGAGAGCAGTATGTTTTGTAAGGTTTTTCCACAGCAACACAGTGAAATTTATTACAATACGTATTCTGATCTCTGTTATAGGAGTGCAAATCTGTAGTTTCCCTTCATTTGCCAAAGTGTTACTGTAGAGATTTTTTGCAAAGTATTTTGTTTGATTATAAAGCTGTCCAGGGGCTTTCTTTCTCATAAAATTCTGTCCAAATGCAAAGCATGCTTCTATGCTCTAGAATGAAAGAGATGCTATGTTTCCATTTTTAGGTAATAATTTGATTCTTGGGCTGTGTTCAGGTTATTTAAGGTCTCCTAAATAATTCCTGAGGTTTGTTCCACTCTTCCATAGTTTCCAGTTGCCGAAGAGGGTCTCAAGGGTACCATCAGGCTGGATACTTAATTCACAAGTTCTTAGAGCATCTTTAGCAAGATCCTAATAATTCTTCATACCTAAAAGTGGTGCTCCATAGAAACCCCCATGATCTACCTCATATTCTGTCTTTGCTGTCTCATCTTATATCATTATCCATCCACTAGGGGGTTCCTCCATCATCTCTTTGGCCTTCCCATGTGGACTTCACATCACCTGCTCAAGGTCAGCGTAGTTCAGTAGCACCAAAAGTACTTGGCATAAGAGGGATGCGAGGAGGAAATAAAAATATCTGGGAGTATATCCATACAGGAGACGATGAAAATTTGGAGCAGGAGCTTTACAATAGGATATTAAATCAAGAGAGAGATATTCCATAATAATGCAGGATTCCAGCATGTTTAGTGTCTAGCTCATCTCCAGATTATGCATGCTAGGGAAATGTTTTTGAAGGTTTTTATGTTGGTTAGATCTGAGGAAAATCCTCATCTGGAATAAAATCATGCCAAATATTGTTAAAATAATTTAAATATTTTTTCCTTGATTGGCAGAGGGATCATAAGTCCTGTATTTTTCTGAGGCCTAAGTTACAGGCAGGAGGAAAGGATGAGCATCTCGTTTCTTCTAGCATGGCAGCCTGAATGATGAACTTAGCATGTACCAGGATAGGACAGGCTGTAATTATGGTCAGTCACATCAGGTCTTATGGATTGGCTACTTGCTTATTCAGAAAAGATGGAGGGAAGGAGGAGAGAGAGCAGGGTGCAGAAGGAGGTCAAGGATGTGATTAGATCAGATGCTATAACTGCGAATCACTCATAGAAATTTTTCTTTATCTGTTTACTCCATTGTTTGAATTCCATCATGTGCTACTTCCAAGAGTATATCTGAGAGGAACAAGGCTTCAAAATGCCATGCGAAGTCACTTTCTTTTCTTTTCTTATATTCTTTGTGAAATATTCTCTGTATCATCTCTATCTTTAAACAGACAAGAATGTTTTTGAGGATATCCAACATCTTTCCATCTCGCAAAATCTAAGAGCTATGCTAAAAAGTGGCTATATTATTTGCAGGAATGATACCGTATCTGACGGGACACATTTTGGAACAATTGTTCTGTGAAGGCCATCAGATGGATACTGCTGTGTTGATTTTGGGCCTACAGTAATGATCTTGGAGGGAGGAGATGCTCATGTGAAGTCAGTGTTATGCTTGCCCTAGCCCAGATTTCAGTCATCTCCTGGGGAGACTTTTCAGGTCATGGATCAAGTCTATCTGAACGATTCTCCTTGGGAACTGGTGGTAAATTTTTCAAGGAGTGAGGTGTAGACAGTCCAGAAAAGACTGTGTCAGAAACAGAGGTGTTTCTCGGGATCACTCTGTGGGTATCACTACAGAGTGCTATCTGTGGCAAGCAGTCCGAAGGCTGCTCCTTGACAGACTTAGATAGGCTGAGCAAATGGTGCTTTCAGGTATGGCCCAAGGCAAAGACAGTATGGACAATGAGTTTTTGCCCGAAGGAGGTTTGTCATCTCCATTCTTATGGGACAGTATGGAGGCAGTTTAGAAATATGATTTGTTACTGGATCTTTTCTCCACACTGCTATGTAATATTTTATATTCTTTAAGTTTACAAACTGAATGGGGCTTAGTAGGATAGTCATGGGACACTTGTAGAATATACTGCAGTTTACAGACATGTTCTGACCCATTAAATCCAAGTAGACAATGGTGAAAGCACTGTATGTTAGAACCATATTAACACATGTAGGTATTAGTTGAGCACCGACCTTCAGGTAGCAGATTCTGCTGCTTTTCTTCATGTGAGCAGAAGATCAGATCAATCAAGCATTTCTCAGGTTAAAGTAGCAAAATTAGGGTTCATACAGAAGGGAACTGCACTGAAAAACGTTATATTCACCTGCTAAATAAAACATGAAGAACAAACAAGGAAATAGGGAGGTAATTCTGTAAGTCAGGTAGCCAATAAATAATAATAATAACCTTTTCTGGTGTTTTCAAACTCTTATAAGAAAAAAATTATTCTACATTGCAAAGTTTTCATTTTTCTTTCTTAATATGTCAGTTATTTCTTTCATTGCATCCTTAGCTTTTTTGTCATTTTTATTTTCTTAATTGTTATTATTGTTAGTATTATATATATTTTTACATTGGTTCTGGTTTTCTTCTACTTTTACCTGTATTTCTATTCCATTAGTGTTTTCCTTTCATTGGACTTTTCCTCATTCTTCTCTATTTTCAGTTATTTTTAGTCTCCATTCTTCAAATGTCAGCTTTTCTCACTGAGCATGGATTGTTCCTTCTCTATAGTAGCAGCCCTTAAAATTCACAACTTTTCACTAGTCATAGTTTTAAATAGTCAAATTCTGTTGTCTAAGCCCCTCAATCTCCAAAGGTTGTGGATGCAATTCACGCTTTCTAATAAAATTAAGTTAGTCTCTTCTTAATGTTTTCATCATTGAGGGTGTGCTTGACAAATTATTCACTGTCTATCCTGGACAATGTTATGCAGCTCTTTGGTAGGTTTACACAGCTCATATTGCATTCATGAAGGTTAAACTTACTATGAAATTTGCTGACTTCACTGTAATATCTTACTGATTTTGAATGCAAGTTTATGTTGGGGAAAGTACACTAGTATTCTGATGCTATAACAACTTAGATTATTATCCACCAAATTATTATATAGCAGTTGTGGTAGGTGCTCAAATGCAAGACTGTGACTCTGAAAGCCTCTTTTTAGCTGTAGAATGTTTAATCTCTGTAAGCTCATTTGCTTTTAACATTTAAGTTCTTCAGAAATTAAAAGTTCCTTTCTTCCCCTGCTTTTGTTTGCACCTGCCATCTGTACTCTCCTACAGTGCAGTGTACCTCTGCCTGTGCTCTTTTAAGACTCAAATCCATAAATATACAAGGCAGAGCAGGTTGTATACTGAATACAAGTAGAGCAGGAGATGTTGAGGGCTTTTTATCCATTAGGGCAGACTTAGGAGTACTTCCACAGGACCTTAGTAACTGTGATCATGTCGTAGCTCAGAAGAGTACCATAATGACATTGCTGTTGGCAATTTGTAGCAAGAAAGGAGTGGAGATACTTGTTTTCCATCTTGCTTGTTGATGCTCCTAACTACAGTATTTATAAAGATTCATTGGGTCAGAAACAGCGCAAGCATGATCCACTAGCCCCATAGAGCAAGACTGAACGTCTGAATTTCATACTCTGACCTTGGATCTATTTTCCAAATTTTAAACTAGATAAAAATAGCTATTGAGTCAGGAACTGGAACAGGAGCTTCCTCCCCAAGTGATTTGGTGATAGTGCTAAAGAACCATTCTGACTCTCATTCTCTTTTGATCTTCTCGTAAATTCCCCCCTTTTTCTAAAGAACAGATAGTTCAAAATTGAACAGTGTCATGAGAAGAAACTAAGAATATTCACCACCTTCATAAAGTGTCTGAAATATGTGTGACTTCCTAAAGGTCAGTGTCATAGTGTCTTCATGTCTCTACATATACAGTCCTTAGTTGCCATACTATGCAGCAGTAAAAGTAACTATCTTGATTTTCAACTTGTATTAATCATCACTATTCTGCTGAAAATGCTGAAGTTGTGATAATTTTCTCCAGCTGATAATTGACATGAATGGGTGTCTTGTATCAATGTCTTTAATTACTTTAATTAGAAGTGCATTAGCAGATCACTCGGAGAAGTCATCACTCACTTTTAATGGAATGATGATGGTGTCTTCTAAATTAACAACTTCAAATGCCAAACAGTAAACAAGAATGCTGAGGGATTATCAAAGTCCTAAAGAGTGCAGCTATATAAGGATGGTTTGTTTAATTTGGAGTGTTTTGTTGCTGTCATTATTTTTTCCCATACTCCATAACAACATAAAATATTTTAGTTTCCAGTTATGTACTGAGTATGCGTCCACATTGAGCACAAGTTCACAAAGTCAGGCTTAGTGTAGGTGTTGTGTTAAGTGGCATGGATCAGCAATAGACTTAGTAGCATCGGATAGTGCTGTCCTCAGAGGGCTGTTCTGATACCAGCAGCAGGCCTAGTTACGGGCAGCAGTTTGGTAGAAGAGTGGCAGGGTTGAGATCTCAGTCACTTGTCCTTCCACAGCATCAGGGTAATGTTGAACATAATTGCCCAATCAAGTTAATGCACATGAATTTATGGACTACCTTATGTAACAGATTGTTCTTCAAATAGAAGATGTTGATTTCACTGGGGATAGAGTAGAGTTACTGAATGTAAGGATGTTTTTCATCTCAGAGTACCCGTTATTTCTGTCCTTAGCTTCATCCTGTGTGCACAATACAGATATTTCTCAGAAATTCAAGAGGTTTTGTTTTGACTTCTCCTAAGCTATTAGATAGCCAATTGAGTAATTTATTCTTTTATACAGGATAAATTTGATCCTCCTGGCTGACAAAATAGCTCAATCTTTTTTCACCACTATTCGTAAGACAAAGTCAGAGGGTCTCCAAATATGCACTGATAATTTGAGCTGTATGTAGCTGACTCAAATGGAGATAATAAAAGGTGTTAGGTTTTTGTGGTTTTGTTTTTGTTTTGTTTTGTCTTTTAAATCTGATTTTGTAAGAAATAAGGCCTGGCTCTTAGCAATTAGCTAGGTTTTTTTGTTGTTTTCTTATTTTTCATATTCCTTACATTTTCTCTTACTTGGCTCTGAATATGTCTCCAAAACCTTTTGCTTGTGCCACATTACCATGTTTTCTCAGTAAGCCTCACTATTTCAGGTCCTTTCCTTCAGCATAGTTCTTGTTTTTTCTGCTGTTACCTGGGTGTTTTCATCTGTTTCTGATATTGTACTTCCTTGAGGTTTGAAGTAAACTTGAACAAAAGCGTTTTTCTTCTGCCAATGAAACCTCTTTCTTAGTAAGCATTTATAGCATATGCAGCACAGCCTATGTTTGGACATCACTTCTCTGCTATTACTTAGGTACTGGTTGAGGAAGGGGCTGCTTTTCATTGCTTAAAGACTGTTGCTGAGGTTATATGTAGTTATCATAACACTGAGGTTATATATGCAAACCTGGCCCTGTATTTTATATTGCTCCCGCCCCTTTAGGGAGGCGACCCTTTCACTACGACATCCTTCTGATGCCAAACCGCCCTTGGCAATGCACCCAAAGCCTATAACTGTTCTCTAATTTCTCTTTCCTTGACACACTTCACTTCTCATTTCAGACAATAAGTCTGTTCTTAACCCCATACTAAGTACCCTGCTGCGTGTAACCCTTTAATAGCACGTGTCCTGCTAGGGTCATACTCTGTTTCTTTTGATCTTTTCTCTAGGTTAGCAATCCTTAACTCTGTTTCTTCTTCTCTTATCCCAGAGGTGCTTTTGTGACAGACCTGTTGGAAACTGTATCCTAATTGTCTCTCTCCAGCTATGATGATATAATACCTAACAGACTATCATCTCTTTATGCATGTTAACAGCACTTACTAACTGAATCAAAAGAAATTTCATAAACTGCATGCCTAAGTAGCTGTGTACTCTGTTACTTTTTAACAGATACTCTATAATGTTGGTTTCCTTTTGGAGAAATCTGGGTAAACAATCAAAACACAGTCAAACAAAAAAGGTCAAAACACAGGCTTTCTGACCGAATCACAGATGTATGAATATCCCAGATTCGGTGTCACTACATGAAACAATGACATCATGATGGCTCTGGTAACACAAAGTATTTGGATAATTATAGGTTTCTATTCAGTTGCCTTTGTAACAACTTCAAATATGGAAAACATAAATTTTCTGTAGAGTTTTGATAGCTTGTTCATCCTTCTGCTACCTCTTCATCCTTACTTTTATTTCTAAATTTTCTGTTGCTATTTTGTTTCAATGAATACTTTGCCGCTATTTTAATTTTCTTTATTCACTTACATGCCTAAACTGTACTAGCTAAGCCATCACAAGGCTTTTTTGCTAGTTCTCCACAAAGAAAAGTCAATTTCCCTATACCTTTCAATGTACATGAGCCTCTGTGATATTTTTTATAGTGTGCTATTTTATATGGGTGGATCATATCATGGTCACTTTGCCAATCAATTCCTATTATGTGTCAACAAGTGACTAGTAACTCTGAGCTGGTTGGGTAACTGGTATCAAGCAATAAAATGTGAGCCTTTTCCTGTATTTTGAATTACCACCTCTTCCTCAAAATTTTCTTGCAAAGTTGGAGGTGATGGACAGCACATTCAGAAGAGGCACCAGAGTCAGCTTTCTAATGCTCTTTTCCCTGCTACATTTCAGCTTTATTCTTTCGTAAATAGGCATAACAATTGCTACACTCCTGGGCATTTGGATGTTAACTTAATACCTGTTAAGATCTGCATGTTGTTATACCAATGATAGGGTATTTTTTAAGTTCCTTTTATCAGATAGCACATTTTCCCTTGGGACATTCAAACACTGGCTGAAATTGGATGCAGCATTTGCTTTTCCCCCATATTACACACTGATACAAACTAAGAATGATTACAAATAGAAGAGAAAAAGTTGTGGGGAGGAGAGATAAAAAGCTTCTACTGAAGTAAGCAGTGTGGTAATAAGAATTTGCCAAATTAGAAAGCTGGTGTAATATTTCTGAAACAAACCAAACAACAAAGTTGTCTGGTATCTGACTGCCTTTACTTGCTGGTAGTGTATTGCTCTGAACAAACTGTCTGGACTTTTCCAAGAACCATGTCTAAAACATTTGGTTCATAAGACAAAATGGCTTCGTGTTGGGAGTCTTTCCCTGCATTTTTGGAACATTAGCTCTTTTTGCCTTCAGTACAGCACTAAGACCTTCTTGCAGGCTATTAGTATTTTAAAAGAGAGACATCTAGGAAAGGTACCAAAATGTTTGCTTTTTTACCATGGTACTTTTTAAAAAAACTTATTATTGTTTTAATTTTAACCAAAATGTGTGTAATTGTGATTACTAGAATTTGAATACTAAAAACTTTGAGTTTAAGTGCATAGATATTCAGTGTCTCATAGCTTTCCTTAAGTATTTTCAATGTGTTTGGGGCATTCTCAAAATTTTCATTAAAATCCATGTCTTGATTGATTTTAGTAGCTTTGGAGTATTTACTCCAGCACGGAAAATCTGCATTGTGGTATTACCATTTGTCAAGAGAGTTAAGCAGGTACCTTTTATGTTTCTTACCATATTTGACATAAGAAATGTATTTTGTGGAGGGCTAAGTTCAGGCTGGAAATTCATATATATAGTTTCCACCACTATATTCTCTGCCTGTATATAAGGGCTCCTTTTGCACTGATTTGGTTGTGCCAAACTAAAGCTTTATACTTACACTATCATGTAAATGAGATCATATTTGTTGTTTGTTCTGTCCAGGATGTGGAAATATGGGAAGAGTATGCTGTTAGTTGCCTTTCAATCTTACCTAAAGTTGTTTTTCTGTATGTAAAATCATTCAAGTTATCTTCAGCTGAGACAGTTTTTTTCATACTGCAAGAAGGCTGGTATTTTCCCTTTTCTCTTGCAGCTGCAATACTAGAGATAACTCATAAATTTACTTGTCTCAAGTTAGAAAGTTGATTAGAAAGTTAAAACCATAAGATTCAGAGCTTCATACATGCACTTAGTATGTAGAATATATAATATAATTAAAGTGGGGGTTTAGATTCTGTCAAGGTTCACTTGTGTTGTCTCTAAATAGTTAAGACTGATAATTAAATTTTAAACACATGGTAACTATGAATGCTAAGCAATAGATTTCTTTTTTGTAAGTTAAGGGAAAACATAAGCAGTATACTTTAGATTAAAGACATTAATCTAGGAAAAATTCTGTAACTTTTGTCATGGGTAATTTTTTTTTAATTTTGTGTGTAGCCTTTAAATGAGGAGAATGATCAGCTCAGCATGTCATAATTACAGAAATGTCATCACATAGTTCACATTGTTGCAAAAAGTACTGAAGAAAATAAGCAAAATAAATTTCTGCATTACTGTGTATTGTTAAAGACTCAGTGAAATAAAAGGCAGATATTATAAAAACTGGATGGTATATAGATTTTTCATTATAGGATAAAGAATTACTTACAACTGAAAAACCGTGGCTGCAAGTAGTAATGGCTCTGAAATGCTTTTGTGGAAAGCAACAGAGGAGGGAACAGCTGTCTGCTTGAGTTCTGTGGTTTGGGTGGTGTGTACAGATAGTGATACAAGATTGTATTATTTCTAATCTGAAGAACATGTAGGGGAAGTGTGTGGTTATTTTAGCTTGTTTGGTGTATGTGTGTAATTAAATCTACAGAATGCAGGCAAACTCTTTTTTTAAGCAATTTCTTCTCCTGTGTTCTCAAGTATGCAAGATGAGACTGCAGTTTCCTCAAGTTATTCACATTTAGTTCTTGAATTTCCTCCACAAATAATCTTAAATCTCTAGATTGTCCATAAGCAATTTGTTAGAAATATTTGATATTTAAAATTTCAAATGTGATCATTCTCTTTGAAAAATATAACATATGGTACAGTTTCTATTTCTTAAGCAATGAAGGGTACTCTAAAAAGCGGCTTTCTAGTGTAAGTACTCAGAAATTCAAAATTCATTAACATTCTTTCATATTTATTTAAAATAAGTCGTTTATGGAAGTTAGTAAATTTGTTTGCTAAAATATTTCTGGAAGGTGAGTGTGAAAGGTGCACAGATAAACTGAAATTAAATACAACTTTTTTTTCTTGGAAATATTTTCTGAAAATATTTTTATATATTTGTGCACATTACATCTATATTTTCATGGAGCTGCACACAAACAAATAATACAAGTAAAAAAAAAAAAGGATTGCAAGTAGTATCCACAACAGATATCACAAACTTGTACCATAGTGACAAATGTGTTAACATCAGTAGACTGTCCCTCTACAGACCTCACTGCTGCAGATTTGTGTTCTCACAGTCCAGTCATAGGATATGTGAGCTTTTTCTGTGACCTGCCTCTTTGGTACATGAGGTTGGTCAGTGCCTCTGAGGGGGTTGGTCAGCACCTTTCAGTATTAAACCCTATAAATTTCATTTTGGACTAGTAACCTTTTGTTTAATTGAACAGCTGTTTGCTTAATTTTTCAATTATGATTGAAGGGGCAGTATCAGACTATTTCTGACACCAGCAGTGATTGCCGAGTTGCTGGTTTTATAGCAGAACACAATAAATTATTTAAAACTGTTCTTTTCTGATCTTGATACACAGACTTCATGCCACGCTCATTGTAAGCACAGTTGAAATAAATTTTCTCAAAGACTTGGAGGAAATAGTAGGAAAGGAAGCTGGTCATGGTTCAAATCTTGTTTGTTTCCCTGGTAGAGATTATTTAATGCTCAAACACATATTTCAAACATCTGCAGTTTAGGGTGAATTTTGCTGAAGCATCTATGTTGCTTTATAGTCTCAGTCCAAGTGATCGGGAGACTATGCTCCTCATTTCCAGAGAGGCATAGCCACACAGTCTTCAAAAGATTTAAGCAGCCACTGTGCACATTTATGCATACTTGTATTTAGAAAACTTCCTGGTCATACAGATGCCTAATTTTTCAGAGAAAACTGACAGTTGTCATGTTTCCACAGGAATTTCGTGAATTTCACTATGTGGTTTTCAGCCTCACAAGCTACAAAGCCACTGCTGAGAATGGTAGTCAAGCTCACAAGCCTTATAAACATCGTATGAAAATACATCTTGAACTTCTCAGGGTTATGATTGCCAGTGTTCTATTTTCATTACGAGTCTTAATTTTGAACTGGGACTCCTCAATGCAGAGATATATCCCAAGATACAAATTGCTTCAGTAATGCTACAAATTGAAGTTTGCATTTACTGGCACTGAAAAGATATTTTGACCTAAATTGAGTATATGGATTTGAAGTAGACATACATTCCCATTACAGTAATGCCTTAATTTCAGATTGAAAAAGCAAGTAGTGTTACAGTGTTCGCCCCAGAAACACTAAGAACCTTCTTTGAAAAATGTGGCTGTGTGTTTTTAGTGCCAGTTTGTAACTCATTTCTGACACTTGCATTTTCCCAAGAGCATTTTTCTGGTAACTTTATTATCTGTATGAGATTATCATTAAAAATTGAACAAATATTGTTTGACTTCCCTTTGAATAAAAGAACAGCTCTTCTGAGACACTTATTAAGCTTCACCCCAGGCATTGTAATTCATATAACATCAAATCTGACAGTTATGAAAAAAACCAAACCAAACCAAAACAAAAAAAACACATATACTTTTGATTTATAGGGTGCAGGGGCAACTGAAAAAGCAAAAGGGCCTGCTGCCAGTAGGTTAGACACAGACTGTAAAATCTGGAAGTTCAGACCTTCCACCTAGAACAAGGGTTGACACATCCATTTCTGGCCTTATTGCCCCAGATCCCCAACTTCCTTATCATGAATGAGATGCAGGCATTAAATTTTGTGCAAAAAAAGTTTCTCTCAGGTAGTTTGTTGATGTTGCAGAAGATTTTTAACCTACATGGCACCAAGCTCTGCCAGCTGGAACTAAGTGCCTGAAATTTTATGGGAAGCATCATTTAGCAACTCTGCCTACTGGTCCCTCTTGGGTGGGGTACATGTCCTGACTCACTCCCTTTAAGGTCCAAGCCCATGCCATGACAGTCTTGTAGGTCCCCAAAGATGTGACAGAAGGGAAATGAGATCACAGTAAGTGATGAATGATATTTTGTGCAAGACTGGACTACCAGAGGTTGTAGAGGAAGATTGCTAGTCATGTGCAGTAGCTGGAACAAATCCATGAATAAGCGCAATGTCTGTTCCACATGGAGCATTCATCTCATCTTCTGAATGTGGGAGAAAGATTAGGTGTGTGTCACCTAGACATGTTTAATATTTTTTACTCCTCCAACAGAAAACTTTTTGAGTTCTGTGTTGCTGCTGAGGCAGTGGATGTCAGATGAATTTCAATAAGACAAAGGGTTAAAAAAACCTGAGCAAAATCCTAAACCCCTGCAGTTACCTTGCAGACACCTCTACCTGTGTTACAATACTGTTTAATATATAGATGCTCTCCCCTGAAGATTTTGGGATTTTGACCTTTCCTTAAGAAGTGATGTAAGCTTATACATTGGGTGTATGCCTATCATTTTCTCAACCATGCCTGTTTTCAGAAAAGCACTATTCTTCAGGTTACTGAGGTTGGCCTTATCCTGTAGAATCTAATTCTGTAATTCTGTAGCTGAACTTGTCTTGGTGACTAGAAAAGGACAATTTGGTTTTCTGTCTCCGGTTGAGCATTGTATTTTATCCTTTAAAAGTATTTTCAATGACTTCAAAAATGTAGTGTAGAATACAAGCTCTGATGTATGCACAGACCATGTGCAATGCATATTAAAATTTCACAGTAAAGATTATGCTCTGCCCTTAATGTGCAGGGATTTATGTATGTAATGCTAGGATGAAAAGTTATTATACCCACGTAAAAAAGCTACTTTAAAATGCAGAACATGGCCATTTTCCAAAGTGAATATTACAATATTAAATATTTGCAATACTGAATATATTATTATAATACTGTATGTGTGCCAATATTTTTACAGTGGGCATGCTAAAAGACTTGCCAATTTGCAGTTAGATAAATTAACTGAGTTATTTCAATATTATTTGATGTAACTATAGCTTCCCTATTCAAACTATAGGGAAAACACGGAATAATTAAAATGATGCTGTATAATTACCTCTGACATTATTAATCGGTAAGACTATATTGATTTTGTCATTATACTGCATGTTTGGTAACAAATTGCACAAAGAACGTGGCTCCTGATGCCTAATTCTAGGGTCCAAATTCTCATAATTTGGTGTTCCCATATAAATATACCTTGAGTGTAAAGGGCCCAGGATGATACTTCAGAGGGGAGAGAAGTCTAAAAGAAGTATTTTGACAGCTTGACAGTGTTTTGACAGCAAGACCCTCCAAGAAGAGTAAAACTCAAAATAGCAAGTGAAGACTTAATGGGAAACTGTATATGATAAGAATAGTTCAAAAGGTGCTGAACGAAGGAGAAAGTTGCTGAAAGAAGGAGAAAAGAAAACAGAACAACAAAGTAAGTGCTAGAGGTGGAGGAGAAAGATTAAGAAATCCTTCTGAAAACATACTGCTCAAAGTTATTCATTACAATGAGGCTATATGAGAGGCTTAAATGGCTCTATAACCTTCTCTACAAACCAAATTCTTGCCTTTGCTAGGCTGATAGTATTTCATTGATATAATAAAATGTTATTGTGAGAGATTAATATTTATTGATTTCATACTGATTCATGGAACTAAGGAAAACTTGTGACATCCATCAAGTCTACCTTGCCATGGTAACCCAGGAATTTTCTGTGAGGTCTGTGCTTGCATTTACAAACCTTTACCCAAAGTTCATGCAACTTTTCAGACTGCATTTAAAGTGAATTTTTTGTGAAAATGTCCATAGAGTGCTTTTGTATCAAGGTAGTACTTCCAGCACTAACAAAAGAGCTTGGCTGCAGAGGAGCCCTGAATAACTTGAGAAAACGGCAAGATGGCTGATTCACAGCAATGATCACCAATAGCACCTAGATTAGGTGGCACCGAGAAGGAACAAAGAGGGGAATTAGGTTTGCCTATTTTTCAAAGTTGGAAAAAGTTTTTTCAATACCAAAAGGAAAAACAAACCTCCCTATTGATTGTGTTGAAGGTAAACCACATAAAAGCAATTTCTTGTTTACCAGATTGTGTGGATGCTCTTTTTCCTAAGAGTATTTTATTAATTTCTAGACTGCTATTTCTAAGCTGTTGCAAGGACTCTAGTTTTCAAATGTACAACTAACAAAATAAGTCATGTCTAGTTACATAGATCTGTCACTTTTATATAGAAGAGAATGAATGATCAAACTTCGGTGTCTGGGGTATAAATTGAGATCCTAGCCCTCTCCTCCATCTTGCTCACGCACAAACAGAGGTGCATGTATGTATCACGCAGCCTGCAGTGTAGAAAACAGCATTTGCTTCTAGACCACACTTGCATATGACAGAGCAATAAAATACATCATAGGAGCTTACAGTCATAATTATTCTCAACCCTGACTTAAAACAAGTGTTTGTGCTATCACATTCTATTTCTTCTGCTGGGATGGAGACAGTGCATTAGCTAGAGACTGAGACACTCCTTGGGAAAAATCTATGGGAGGGGGTTTTGGCACATTGCTTCTCCACATCTGGTACATTCTCATAGAAACTAAGGGAATTTTCCACTTCTTAATTGGTAGAGGAATGTATTAGAAAAGAAGTTTTAGCTGAGATGCTACTCACATTATTGTTGAAAATAATTGGATTGTTTCAGCTCGCACATCAGCTATTGTGAATGCATTATGGCTGTTACTAGCTAACATTGAAATATATGTTATAAGATGACGGGCAGGTAGTAGATCACAGACCAGAAAACACTGATTTTTTTTATTATTATTATTATTTTTATTTATAATGGCCAGTGGGGATATCATGGCGTAAGTAACAAGAACAGATTTTCCAGTTGGGTCCCTTGGTTCAATGGCATCTTTATTTCTTTTTTTCTGCATTGTCCTTCTTTAGGGAATCTTTAACCTTTCTTTTTCAGAAAATAAGGTGGGAGGAATTGCAGCAATGTACTGTGACCCTTGTTTTATAGAAAGATTGGTAGCATATGAGACTCTTAGACATCAAGTAGTATGTGTCTTTTATTAAAAAGGAATACAAAATTATGTGGAATGAGTTTTTTATGAATAACTAAATCAAAATTAAAGGGATATTACAGTGTTGCAGCAAAGAGTTTCTGTTGTATGGCATTAAGAACTTTGTAGTGGTGAAGTTAGTGGAACTAAAGCCCTCTCATAATAGTCCATGAAGGCTTTAAGATTCAACCATTTAAGGAGCAAAACCTTAACATGAATTAGATCAGACATGATGCTGAACCCTCTGCAGGGTGCTGGTACACACAATGGCTATATTGTGAGAAGTCTGACTCATAAAGAGTGTCTTACATAAAGCATATTATATAAAGTAGCTCTTCACCCGCTGGCATACATTCAGGGCTCCAGAAAGTTCTGCAAATCTCCCAAAGTTTGGATGTGTCACCACATTTGAGTCTGCCTGTGCATGCAAGGGGCCACCAATGTCAGATTTTATAAATACGTAAGCATCAGTCAAATATCCTAGTGTAGTTGTAGACACAATCAATGAGGAAAGAGGAGCATGCCTGTTGGAAAATTTGGTGAATATTGCCTTTTGCCAAAAATGTTCCTGCAGTTTTAGTATCTTCACAGAGCAAATAAGAATTTAGCCTGTGCACAAAAGATTTTGTGTAGTGAACTGCCTGAAATGGAACAGGTGTCTTCCTTCATATGCTAGTATGAAACAGTTCATAATTTTCTTTATTATTATTATTGTTATTGTTATTATTATTATTAAATTGTCAATATGCTGAAGTGTACAATAGGAATTATTTTTTAGCCTACAAGCACATCTCATTTAGCTCAGCCTTTCTTTACAGCTCACAGGCTCTCAGCCCATTAATCACAAGGTGACACTCCTAAGTGGTAAACCTGATGATACATATTAATATTTATGGGTTTGCTATACTGTACTCTTGCTTTTGCTGTACTGGGAAAGAGCAGTGCTGTCTATCAGTATGAGCTAACACTTCTTTAAAGCTGTAAACTGACGAGCAGCACACTGGCATTTTTACTAATTATTTTACCAAGCTGATGACAACTAATCAAACTGAACTGCCAGGCAGCCTGCCTTTAGAGTGGCTGACACTATTTGCTTTCTGTACCTGCACTGTGGTTTTAGGAATTTTCTTGCTCACCAGCATCTGCTGAATATAATGTACTTCTTGAATGCAGATTGGTTTACTAATCTTAAAGAAAAAACAAAGCAACTGTAAGGTCAGCCCCAAATCTTCCAGTTTTTATTCTTTTATTTAATGCAAACAAACCTTTTCAGTGGAAGATACTGGGTCATTTGGAAAGCAGGCCAAGCATCCAGGTATATGCATATATATATATATATATACACATAGTGTTTAAATTTAATATCACTTTTCAATAAAATATTTCAGTATAGTAGTACTTTACCTAAAGTTAAGTGCCAGTCCTGTCAGCTTTTTGAAGATAAATCTTTTCAAATGTTCATGAAGTTGTGACTTATTTTGAAACATGGGCTTTTTAGGTTTTGATTTTGTTCTTTTTTACAAATTTAACATTTTAGGGAACAGCCTGGTTATCCGTGGCTGCTGTAAAATTGAACTGTTAGAAACTACAGACTTTTCACATTAAAAGCTATGACACCATTTGACCTTTAAAAGTAGCCATGTTTTTCAACAGCCTAAGGCTCTCCCAGCTGCCCTCATATACACAGTCCTTGAGGCTCAACCTGTGACTTATGAACATGGATGGAGCAACTTGTGTGGAACATTTCTATTGAAAATATTCTACCTTGAGAATATTGGTTCTGATAACGTTTGGGTTCATGAGTTCAGAGATTTTTGGCAACTCATAAACTTCTGTACAGCTAGCATTGCATTAAGAAATGCTGTGATCTTTTTTAGCTGAGCTGACGTGTTGTCTCTCTAGCTGAAAATAAATTGATCTATTGTGCTGAAGCTAGATTCCAAGCTGCGTGTTCTGTCAAGGCTACTTTTCCTTAAGCAGCTCTCCTGGTCCTTAAGTCAAGTCTTTAAAAAATACATAATGCATCTACTGGTGTTTTGTGCAGATGATGTTAAATAATGAATTGTGAATATTCTCTATTACTAACATCTAATCACTGGTAAATGATAGGTTCAGAGGTAATCTACCATCAGATATTATAAAAGCATACCTGAAAGCATCTCAGCTTTTTTTGTGTGTAAGTGTATGCTTATATACATACATATGTATGTAATATTATATATAATATACATTCATGTATTTATTTACTTATACACACACACAGAGTCAAGTGTACTTATATGGCCGTATCTTTTCATGTCATGTTTTGGCCACGTTCCACCACCCTTTGGCTCCCTGAGCCATTCATTATTGATTTATTTTACAATATTAAAACCAAAATAGTCAAAATTTTTGATTAATCAAAATACTATAGGTTTGATCATGGTATTCTTTCCTAAGTTGTATAATCATACATGTGTAGTATTTTTGGAAAGCTCCATCATGTTCCCTTAGGGTGGATGTATATATTTATACACATATTTTTTTTGCTGAAACTATTGTTGCATGTTGACCCAATAGGCTCTGGTTAACTGTGGCACCACATTTCAGTTGTAAAATACAGATAAGTTTCTGTGACACCTATTTTACATGTCAAGTACAATGTTTAGTTCTAAACAAAAGTAAGAAAAATGCTACAACATCACCAAGAGGGTAACTCTGTCTTCTTCGATGTACTCATTTCCTGCCACCATGATTCCTCATCATACTGTAGTACACAGAAAGATTATGCCTGCACTGTGTATGCGGTTTGCCCTTGATGAATCCAGTTGTTTCAGCTTTCACAAAGAACAAGCCTGTCTAAAACCAGAGTGGATTTGTAAAGTGTTTACTAAGCTTTAAAATCCCGCGTAACAGGCATGATTAAATAGACACCAATGACAAACAAATGGTTCTGTAAGAAACAGCACAGCACATAACAATAACTGTTCCACAAGTTTACTGTTTGCTGCTGCTGTTTTCAGGGAAATTGAAAATGTGTGATATTTTTTTCTTTCACGATTTGTTAGAGTACTGGAAGAGCTCTGTTTAATGTAGGGGTGTGTGTGTGTTTGTGCCAATTTATTATAAAACAATGCTATTTTTACTTCCCGTGGAACCCTAAATAAAATTACCTTTGCAAACAATACACTGTTCATAACACTATTGTGCTTCAGGTGTGAAGGCACTGCTGAACAAGCAGCCAGTTATTTCACTGTGCTGCAACAGATAATTGCATTGCTTTTCATCTACACCATAATGATGAGTGATTGGTCTTTTTCATGGTTTCCCATTTAAGGGACAAACCACCTCACAAACTAATGGCCAACTTTGTGTACTGTGATTGCAGCAAGGTCTCTCTTCTGAAGATTAGCAGGGACGTTCAAGCAAGGGCAAGCATCCCAACTGTGTTGAGTGAGGTTCTGCAGCCCTAACACAGTTCTCTGTGTGGATGATGTGGTAAGTGCTTTGCTCAAGGCCATGCTGCAAGTCAGAGTCATGTCTGAAAATATCACTGAGGAACACTGGTTTTTTGTCCCATCATTACGAGTTTCTGCATACCAACAGTTACCTCAGCCTATAGAAATAATAGCTAATAGAGCTACTGTTACACTATGTCAGTGGGGAAAAAAGGTAAAATACATTCTACTGCTGTTCCTTCTTTAAGTGCTAAGGAATGTAAAACTCTGAGTGGAATCTTCTGTCCATCAGCAGTAAAGCAGACTTTAAGCAGTATAATTAATTACACTTGATACAGTTGATAATATCTCCCTAAGGGCTCCTTTAGTTTAAAAAATAATACCTGAGACTATAAGTCACCACTGCAAATAGGAGACCAGCAGCCACATTGCACAAGAAGGCCTAGACAACATTGTCTAAAACCCCTGAAGATAGGCAGATGTTGACCTGCGTTTAGGCCAGCAGTATCAGGTGTGTCTGTAGCTTCTAGAAAAAGCACAGAGAAAGGCTGGGAAAGGCTTCTGTAAATCCTGTGTGCCTGACCTCGCTTTGTCAATTTTATTCCACTTGAACTCTATTGAAATCTCTCTAGCTGTTAGATAATTATAATTTTGATGTGTTTTTTTGTTAAAATAGTTACGTTTACTTCTCAGCTTAGGTCTAATCTGCCTATGGTCAAGAGTTCTGCCAAAGCACAGCAAGTTGGGGAGATTACAATGCAGAGATTCACAGGACCAATCGCAAAACAGAGAAGAGGGAGGAGACGCAGTCAGGGGTAGAGCATTAACTATGCAGGCACCCAGCATATTTCTCTTCTTACTGTTTATACCTTCTTCTGTTCCTGTGTGTTTTCATTTTTGACTTTGAGTGGATGCTACATGTGGTTTTCTGTAAGCAGACACCCACATCTCCAGTAGAGATGTCACAGCATCTTAGATGAGGAGAGCAGGTTTGCAGAGACAGAAAGGGTTCTTATCCTTGCAGGTCTCATGCGCTCCTGATTGGAGTGGAAGACATTTGAGCAGAGACTGTGATTTTTTTGCATCCCACCTCTACCTGAGCTCCAAACAGGGATAAGCATAAACCATCTCAATCCACTGAGTTATGTTGTTGCATGGCAATACTTGCATTAAAAAACTCAGGGTGTCATCCAAAAATGTTGTTTCTGGTAGAACTCCACACTAATGTGGCTTCTAGACAAGGGCATTTTTGTCTGAAAATCAGCCTACTCAAAGCCTACCTGTTTGTAGCAAGGGCTCTGCAGTTTTAAAGCAAGCCTAAAAACCAAGCAGACTACTGTACAGTACTTAAAACACTGCATGAGGGCTCTCCTCCTCCCTGCAAGCAGAATTTCTCCTTTATAATGCTGCGCTAATGTTTTATGGTTTTTGGTAGTGACACATTTAGCTATGCAGAATATTTTCATTATTGACAGCCCTAGGAGAGGTAGGTACCTGTTATCGCAATGTGCTGTGCTGTACTGTGTTGTGAGTGCACTGCGGTGATTGGGGAAACGTTATGAAATAACCCCAGGAGTACCGTGACTGCCCTGGAAGACAGACCACAGCAGCACAGAGGTTATGTGAGTGGTTTTTTCCTCCACAATTATTGCATCCCAAAGTGGTTGTGTCAGGACATCACTACTTCTTGTTCCTGTTTTTGCAACCACAAAACTAGTCTCAGTATTTGATTTGGCAGCCGCTGAGCAACCCTAATATAGCAGCAGACGAATCTAGGCAAAGAACAGATCTATCACTACATCTGACTGATCTCTCTGCTTATGCACAGTGGCAAATTCTCACCTCTCCATATAGATCGGCAGGCTCTGTAACCAGTTAGTCACGCAAAAGTTGTGACAGCACATCACAAGATTGGCAATTTGGAACCCCAGAGCACAAGGTAAAACATGTCGTTTTTTTACATGAAAACAGCAGCCTTTTCCATTCCAATACTTTTTACCACCCGCATCCCCCCTGTCATCCTTTCACAAGAAAACATAATGTTCTCTCTGTCTTCCAATACATAGAAAAGCACACAAAGCAAGGAAATAATGAAAACAAATCTTTCAAGATTAATTTCCTGTAACATTTATTTCTTTAACATATTTTCATTTTCTCAGCTCAGGACTGGTTAAGAAATGCCCACTTGCTCTGTTACCTTTAAAATGTAAAGTTGAAAATTTCAGTCTTGAGATAAAAATGTAAGCATGTCAATTGATAGGGAAGGAGAGGTGGTCATGAGAAGAGTAGTATCTATGTGATAATTATATATAATTAAAAATAATTAAAAAACAAGGCAGCTGTCTGACTTCAGTGGAAATTGGAAATATGTGGCTTCATTTTAGAAGCTAGTGATATGGATAAAGGATATTTTAAAAGTTGCTTTACATTATACATTACTTTTCTATAGAATTTTAATTACTAAAATACTTGAGCATGTCAGAAAACCCATCCCAGTTAAAGACACTGGCTCTCAGTTAAAGACCCTTAGCCAAACATCTTAGAAACAGGATATTGCAAGAAGCTGCTGAAGAATGTGCATTTTGTGTGTTTGCCTGTTGAATGAAGCCATTAGTAACCACAGAAATAAGGAATTGGAGTTGAAATATATAAAACTTCAGTTAAATAAGTAAAATAATTAAGTGGATTTTCAAGCATTTTTATAGTTAAGAAAAGCTATGGGGCACAAAACAAATGTTCTTATTCTCCCCAATATGGGAATATTGATAACACCAAAAAATAGTTGTGTCAGTTTTATGGTTTCCTCTGAAAATGTTAGTTTTAAAAAAATAGTTTCCAGGTCAGAAAGCTGAAGGAGATTTATAGAAGACAAATTGGTAAATAAGTTTGTAGAACTTATAAGTCTAACTTTCATGTTAGACTTGATCTTCTGTGTTCTGTTGTATGTTGTGAGTCTAATGGACATCTGCCCATGGCATTGCATCTTGGGACTATGTATCAGGTAGATGCTATTAATGACATTAGATTTAGTATGATGATTCTCAGACTCTTTTTGATCACTTTACTTATTATGTATTCAGTTTTTAATGGATCACTATTCAGCCCTAGCATTAAACATGTAATTTAAAATTCTCTTTAAGATGATATTAATGAAAAAAAAATGATAGCTTCTCTGGAGCAGCTGCAGGCTGCTGAGCATGGACTCGCAGACCACCCACTAATCTATAGATCATGATCTGGAAACTGTTTGATGGGCTTATCTGATGTTTGTGGGGGTTTTTTACAGTTCGTGTATAATTAGCTGGACTCTGCTGTCCTATTTTAAACTGATATAACAATAGGACAACAGTTCTGAAATTAGTATTGCTGATTTTTGTATTACGAGAAAAAATGTGGTTTTGCAAAACCATAAATTCTGGAGTGAAATGGTCATATTCAAAGTGTTCCACATGCCAGTGGTTTTAAGAGGGTGTATGGCGAACAAGGCAGCTCACGAGGGATAGCTCTGAAGGCAGTCAAGTTTAGACAGTGCAGGTCCTTGGAATTTGCCTTCCCTCCATAACAGTTTTAAGACATCACTTTCAAAATCTTATTTTTACTTTAGCTGACAAGATTTTGGTCAATTATTTTTATAGGACTTGGAGAACCTCAGGGACATCCAGTTCAGTTAATTATAAGAGTAGCAGTTAAAAGTAAATAAACAAATTCCAGCCTCCAGGGGTGCTACAGGTTATGTGAATATTTACAAAATGGTCCATCCTCTTCTCCTCAGGTTGTGAGAATGACCTGCTTTGAGCAGGTGGAGGAAAAAATTAGTCCAAATTGAAGAAAAAACTCTAAATGCTTCTACGTAAGTCAGAGAAGCCATCTGTTGAGAAGAGACCTAGGGACATTCATTGCATGCCAGTTCTTACAGAAAATGTATGGGGCAGCACATGAGAGAATGGAGGCATTTTAACACCACATAGCTCCTTCCATTCAAAGGTACCATGATATCTTTGGTGTAATTCACAGTGAAGCCATTTTCTAGAAACACTAATTAGATAAACATCATTTTTAATAATTAAATGAGCATCAATCCACCATAGCAAAAAACAAACCTACAAAAAATCAAAGCAGATATTATTTCCAGCACCAAAATGCTAATATTTACTATGGAATATTGAAATACCAAGCTAACTTCAGTTCTCAACCTGATTTTGGTTCTACAGAGATATAATGAGGAAGGAGCAACCTAGCGCTTCTGATGCTCTCTTTCTCAGTAGTAGGGCCCATACTTTTGCCAGAAATATGAACTGACTTTGGGTGTTCCATAAAATTAGTAGTACCTAAAAAAGAAAAAAACTATTGAAATATAGCTTGTTACAAGCCAGCAAAATACTCTCCAGCTGTTTCTTAAAAGAGAGTGATCTTCTTCTTTTGTTTTGTTGAAGGGGAGGGAATCTGCCTAAAGAATGAAGTACTAAATTAAAAAACAAAAAGCAAAAAAACAAAACCAAAAAACAAAACAAAAACACAACAAAAAACAAACAAAACAAACAAGCAAACAAACAAACAGAAAAGTAACATGTTAATTTCTACATATAGTGCCAAATCATGGTGTAAACTGAAAAAGTCTACAGAAGTTACTTTTAAGGCAAAGTAGCATCACATCGCCTTTAAATAACAGAAGAAATAAGGACCTTCATTTTAATCTTAACTATTTGTTACTCAGAGTCAATACGTCTATTATATCACAACAGTAAAGAAAACACATTATACTTTCTCAGTCCCCAAACCTTTCCTTCCAAAAGATGGAGGTAATCCATGAGATAATTTTTCATCAAAATAAGTTCTATTTTCAAAAGAAAAATGGGTGGGGATAATTTAGCTGATTCACCCTTAATTGTGGGATGATGCACTAAATTATTTTAAATTTCTACATTTCACACTATATGGTTTTTGATTCACTGGTATTTTTGCTTCTTCTTCTGATTATATTTGCAACTTCTTAACCTATTTTTTTCCTATTTTAGGAAGAGGGAAAATGCTATCCCAGTGCTCTCAGTTGCATTGAAGGTAGCACAAAGACTGAGAAACACAGAATCACTCCAGTACTTTAAAGATCTCCATGGCAGATGGGTAATTTAGCATGTGCTGTGTTTATTACTCACAGCCACCCATCCAGTATGTAGGGACGAGCACCGGTTCTGCCTGGCATCCATGGGCAGCTGTGCCAATGGAAGAAAGATATAGTTGCAAATGCTAGAGATAGCAGTAAGGTTCTGGTCAGTGTCTAATGGTCTAAAATATGAACAAGTGCTCTGCAATTATCAAAAAAAACCCCTGCTTCCCAGGGAGATGCCTGGGCAAGATCTGAGTCTTGAATAGTGTGAAATTTTTGGGAGAGGCAGGTTTTATTTTGCCTGCAATCTTTAAGTCATTGTACAAATCTGTGAGAACATTCTACAAAGAAGATAATCACTACACTTTATCATTGCAGATACACAATCAAACAGTCATTGGATATGTGCTAGGCAGAAAGTAAATCGATTGGTTTAGAAAAGACTTTTTTCACACAACGTGCAACATCTATTGTCCTTGCTTTGGTGCTAAAGTATCCGTTTCTTGGTAAGCTTTTTAGAGAACAGAAAGCTTGACTTAGGAAAATAGCTTCAGTTCCATTTCATTTGGCTAAGTCAATGAATAATTGGTAATATAAATCCTTAAGTAAAAAAAGAAGTCAAGTTACTAGTGTTCTAAGAAATGTCGTATGGTTTTTATTGTCTCAAAAACGTGATTGCTTTTTAAAAAATTCCCATGCACACAGAAAAAGAAAAAAAATATTAAAAAAATGAAAGATTAAAAAAAGAGAGAGAGAGAAGCCAAGGGGCTACAGTCTGCTTTTAATTTCATAGTAATTCCACGGTAAATTCAATAGTAATTCCATGGTAGAACCCCAAGTAGAAATGGATTTGGAAATGGATGCAACTGACAGTCTGATTTATGTATGTGCTCCAAAAAACATAAAATAGGAAATTGAACATATATCCTAAATATCTTTACCTACATTAAAAAAAATGAATTTATACTGGTGTAAGAGGGAATCAGGTCTTTTGTCCATATTCTCCTGCCGTCATACACTTGCTAAATTAAGGTTTGATAACCTTTAATGAGATAGGACCTCTCTTTAGCTCCTTTCTATCTTGCATTTAAATAACAATGATTTGGGGAAAAAGTAGGGGGACTGAGACCTTTGGGAATCATAGAGCTGAAATGCTTTCCAAGATTAAACAATAAAATTCAAGTAGTCGTGTCCAACCAATGAACTGATCTACCGATACCTTTAAGTACATTATATAATGCCAGGAGCTGGGGTATGCTGTTGGAGACAAACTGCCTTGCATTCATAGATAGAATGAGAGGTCTTCTTAAATCTGTATTGAGGTAGTAACACATGATAGTGGACCATCTTGTGTCCAGAAATGCCATCTATAGCTTGTATATGTGCATTACAAAAAGTTATTAGAAAAGTTTTGTGTTCCAGTATAAATTAGTTAATGCTGGTGTCAGGAAGACATTGTTCAGTTCGCTGTTCAAGTATGAGGTTGGACTAGATGATTCCACAGCTCCCTTCCATCTTGAATGATTCTGAAATTCTGTGATTATCCAGGTCTGTAGCTAAGCATGGGCAGACCAGTGTGAAATTCTGAAGAATTTCACATTTCTCTAAAGAATTAGGACTGTCCTATATGGATATCAAGTTTGTTGGACTCTCTTCATTGATCTTATATATCATATCCTACTTTCCTGAGTGTAATGCAGCTTAATTGGTGCCTGCATAACTTCATTTTTTAGACAATTCCATGTAATTCCATGAAATGTGGCTTCAAAAGATGAAGCCCTTTTTTGTAATCAACCATAACGTAGTCTTAGGTAAGGAGGCTTGGATGCAATCAGAGGAGGTGAATTGATGTATTACGAAAAGATGTAGGTACTTTGTCATTTGCAGGTGAATGGCTATCTCTTCAAAGATTTCCCCTTTACACCAATCAATATGCCTGTAATGAAGAGAGTCCATGCCATAGCATTCAGATATGCATCAATAGGTCATGTATTGTACTAGCCAGATTAGGGAGAGTATAGACGGCTTGTATAATATGCTAGTCAAAATCTGTGTTCATGTTGTGAACTTGCATGTCAAAACTTAGGGCTTTTTGAAAATGGGATTTAGGATGTGGATCATCTTTAATATAAGTACTTTTAAAATAACATTTTATTTGGGTATTGGAGATCGACTACATTCCTAAACAGTCTAAGCTAAATTTTATGTTAGTTTATGCAAAATATAGTCATGCATGGACTAAGCATGAACAGAAGCTATTCAAAAGTGACCATTAACTTTTCAAATGTCTCCATTTTAGGAGGTAAATTGAGACCTCCAAGTGACATTTTGGCCATATGGTACTTTGACAGTACAGTAATATATCAGTTTCACTCTAAAATTTGTTAATATGAACTAGATTCATGCAAAACCTGTAAAAGTTTGTCACATTTCATTTGAAAATTGTGTTGTTTTTGTAAGAATAATCCATACAATCTCTTCATCATCTTCACTGCTTGTACCTGTGCCATGAGGAAGACTATATGGGTCAGACTGTATGCTGGAGTGTTTTGTTTGTTTTCTCCTGTCCTATATGCATATAAAATTGTGGGGTTTTTTTCTACTGTTGTTGGTCTTCTTTTTCTGGAACAGTCAGGATTGTTGCAGTTTCACCTAGGTGGCATAATTTTCTGTCCTTCTTCCCCAGCGCTCCATAGTAAATGTGAGGACACATCATGCTGCTACCTGAGATTTAATTTCTTTGAAAATCGTGTTTGAATATCTTTAAGAAATAAATGGAGGGCCATTATTCCTTTCACAGAATCCTTATCTGATTGAAACGTGAAGATAGGTTCCTTTTTTGTCAAAGAATGGATTAATGCAGATAGTTCCAGAAGAAAGTGTTTGAAATACTATCCTGGCTGCTCTGATGATCCAAAAGCACTTCGGCAACACAGATTTGGTGACATTTTCTTCCTTCTTCCCCAGACAGTTTGGGTTAAATGGTGTTACACAAAATGTTGTTTGTAGCCTCTTATTGCTACTAATGTTAAAGTGAACAAGTGCCATATAATTGCCCTGGGGAGCATATAAATGGGAAAAAGCTGAAGCTGGTGATATTATATATTATGTAGGGCAACAACAAAACCAGGTTGAACCTTACATTCTTTCCCAGTTCTTCTTTTCCCTACCCCTTTGACTGCTTGATTTCCTGATGTTCTGAAGACCATAACATGGTCTGCCTCTTATGCAAGTCTGAAATCAGAGCTGGCATGTGGTTTCTTTCAGTCTGTCAAAGATGCGGTATGCTATATTCTATTCAACAATGCTGCTTAATACAGCATACAACTGTAAATCTTCATTTTGCATACACTGAAGTAGGGACCTTTGTCCTGTGTGATTTATCAGGTTTTATTCAGCTGTAAAGGGACTGGTGTTCAAGTGCTGTTTCAGGAAGGACTTAACTAGTCCTGAGAGGGTGTGCAAAAAGAAGGTAAATTCCTTTACTAAATCACAAAGAAATAGAAACAGATCAAATTTTTTATTTATTTCATGATTGCTACAAAGATTCTGAGCATATATTTCTTACAATATTTCTTATAGTTCAGGAGCTAATAACTGGAAGCATAACTGGAAGCCTCTGTGGTCAGGAAGGCAGTATTTTGTTTAGTAACTATTCTTTTACAAGTTTTTACTGTTTAACTTTATACTAACACATAATAAAGCTAGGGCTTGGACTCATTTTTTAAAAGTAACTGCAAACAAGAACTAATAATGCTGTGTGCAGCTGCTTCTGAATGTAGATTTGATATGGCAGCTTGTGCATATCAGAAAGAAAGAAGGAATTAGTATCAGTAAGCCTACCAGAAGTTTCCATAGAAGACACACATCAAGTCAACACTGCTGAACACACAGTTTAGACACCTCTTTAAAATATATATTTAAGCCTTAAAGTCCTGTCAGTTATTGTATTTGTGTTGCCAAGATTTAACTAGACTCCACTAAAATAATGTATTATATTGCTAGTAAGTGTCAGCTATCTTCTGCCTAAATGTCATTTCAACCTAGATTTCTGAATAAAGCATTTTTTAAGATTTAAACCATGGAATTAACCCATTCTATGCTGAATTTCTGGGCCAGTGAGAAGCTCCATATAGATTATTTTGAAAACATCGTGCCAAGGTTTGTATCTCTCTTAATGCCAATGTCTCCCTGGAAGTATGGGGTAGGTTTCCAGATCTCTGCAGAATGATAAGGCTTAACTGGCCAACAAAACATTAGTTTTTCCTTACTGTAGATATTGCAGCAAATTGTAAATACACGTAGGTAAGAAACTGCTGATGTTGCTATTGATCCATAACATCCAACATGCACGGACCAATCTATTGTTCTGCAGACAGCTAGGATAAACATGCAGTCCAGAATCAGATAGTCTGAATATGGATTTAAAAAGGAAAATTAATGAAAAAAAATGTGTTCTTCTTTTACACGTTTTGTGTAAAAAAAGAGAAGCATTGAGGTGGTTCAAAAGCATATATTATCCAAGGAGGCATAGAGTCTAAGACAAACCCATAAATACCCTAAACAAGATGCTCTAATAAGCAGAAAATGCAAATGCATGTGATGAAATGAAAGTGAATGAAGAGGAAGATAAAAAGGTTTCTCTTGGTCATTTAGTAATTATTTTACAAAGATGTGAAAATGCAAGGGGGGATGTGTTTTGGGTATATTTATATATTTGTGTACAAGGCAAAGGTTTGGGGTTTTTTTGTACTACACATAAAGGAAAAAATGGTGGGGAAAATATAGTTAGTGGGTGGAGGGCTGCGAAAACATAAAAACAAATTATGGGGTGGTTGAAATAAATGTTTGGTTAATAGGATAAAGTATAAGCTGTTTTATAAATTGTTGATAAAAGTTTTCATAGGCATAAAAAAATATACATTAGAGTGCTGTATTTGGGAGATGTTCAAATTCTTATCACATTTTAGCATGAATTTCTTTATATAATCATCTGAAGTGAAATTTCAGGTACTCATTCTACAGTGCTTGAAGTTGTACAAACACTCAGCTCTCCCCTGCCTACTTGTCTTGGTATTTATGTGGACTTCATACAAAAGATAGGCATTGCAATCAAGCTGGGATGATTGTACTAAATTTTCCACAGAAAAATTATAAAAATGTAGTCTATGTTGTCTGCTAAATATTCACATTACTAATGTTAATTCCTGTTAAGACTTCATGTTTTTTAAGTTTAGACTTAAAAATGCACCTCCTAGAGCTTAAGTATCAAGGAAGTTAAAATTTACAAGCTTGATGGTGAGTTGTCTTCACTTAGTGAACTTAATATTCCTGTGTTCCTGTGACAATGTCTCCATAAAGCAGTAGAAATGATGTAACTTTGACGGAAAGCACTACAAAGTAGTGAAATGTTTGCATTGCAATATTGAATATAATGTTGCCAATGAAGCCCAGGACAGAAAAAAAGGGTAGCATGATTTTAATAATGTCTTTTTAAATAAACCTTCTGCATAGTGTCAGCATAATGAATATCTCGACCCAAATTTGCTTATTAAGTTTCGGGTTTTCCTACAGGATTTGAAATTTCTTGCCAGTATATATCACTGGATCAAGACTGAAAACAAAACCACATTCCTATATACATATGTGTATGTGAGCGTGCACATACATTAATGCAGATCAATCCAAGGTATCTGTTTTATTCAACTATTTATCTGGTGGTACAGTGATCACAAGAGGGTTACCTGAGTTGTACACATGATTAGCATCCTTGCAAAGTTGCCTTTTGTGTGAAAGATGCAGGAAAATATAAATTGCTTTCGAAATAAGAACAAACAGGAAAAGAAATAAAATAATAGTAATAGTAATAGTAATAGTAATAGTAATAGTAATAGTAGTAATAATAGAAAAGCCTAGCAAAACTTCTAAATTTGTTATCTTCTTTAAATGGAAATGCTTTTTTTCCCCTTGCTTTTTTTAAAAAAAAGAAAATGGGTACTTGATGTCTTTGCATTTTCCTTCTGCTCACCACCTTATTTCTAATCCTCTAAAACCTTTAATGGAATCCTTGATAATTTTAAGTTATTAAACATTTCTGTAGGTTTGTAATTTCTGCTACATCTGTGGTGATTGTGATATCAAATAGTTGCTATAAAATAGGGATCAATATGTATAATTCCAGAAACCTTTAGAGCCATGTAAAATTCACTGGATTTAATTGAAGTGGTTAGAAGGTTAGGAATGATACTTTAAAGTAGTGCTGTGATACAAAGAGGACTTGAGCTACACTTATACATTTTTGTACTTAGCTACATTGTTAAACTTTTTCAGATGTTTTGATTAATGAGAAAAAGAAACTTCAGGCAACACACACACAAAAAAAGGACAGGCAAAAATGCAATGTAATTTTGAAGCTGCATCTGATCACTGAAAGGCTTTGATTCTTTTTGTAGATTTCCACACAGTAAAGAGGGTGAAAACATTTTTTTTTTTTCAAGATTGGATCTGAAAGGTCCAAACCTTAGATAATACTCTGGTATTTAGAGTCACTAGTTTTAACTAAATCAACACATTTGAAGACCTTAAACTTGAAAATTATTGCTAAAATCATGCACAGTGAAGCATGTGCAGGATTTTATAAAAAGGCCAAATCACTCTTGCCTACAGGAATGCAGAAACTGATATTACTTCCTGGTGTGAGAATAAAAGATGTTCAGAGTATATTTTTCAATCAATAAAAGTCTCTGAACTCTTAGCAGATCCATTCACAGATATTTTTTACAGTTCAGGATCAATTCTTGCAATTTATAGAATGTGCAAATTAAAAAATTATCATGTACAACAGCCCTTAAAACTGTAGTGGCATGCTTGTTGCCTTTATAAATGTCTGTTATTGTGGTTAAACTTGCAGAATTAGTATTGGGCACCAGTTCTCCCTCCCACTTAAATCTGAGTTGCTCAATTAGTTGGTTTGTTGGGGGTTTTTTTGCTTTCCTCCATTTGGATCAGGCCATGTAACATTCTGACTACCTCTTAAAATATCCTGAAAACTGGGGAGCTGCAAGTTGTTGGTATTTGTGGAAGAATATGACCAAATTTTTTATCTGAAAAGCAAGGATTTCAAGTGCCAGAAACCAAAACTTTGGGGCTGATCTGTTATAGAGGATACATGATTAGGTGTCTGCTAATAAAAAGCTTTTAGGAGTTTTTGAACAAGTGATGTATATTTTGCCTAATTAAATTTCTGTAGGTACACTGTACGTGGTGAATTGGAAAATAACGTAATGTTTCTGTAGCAAAACATCCTAACCTTTTCCCATATATGTCATATAGCCTTCTTTGTCCTCCCATCTCTACACCCAGAAATACATATCTAAATGCAGTCTGTGGTTATGATTCTGAATATGTATGACATGGTAGAACACAAAATTAATTAGAATTCAACACTGGACAGCACTTTTGGAAATATGAGTGAATCAGGTTAAAACTGCTTCATTTCTATGTTTGGCTGCAGCATTTATTTACATTAATTTTCCAGAAATGAAAGTCAATGCAGTGATGATGATGATAATATTTGTATTTTATCTAGTGATACAGGAAAGGGAAAGCATGAATGTGGCTATAAACAGAACTATCATTTCTCTCCAGAAGAACCAATTAGAACATAACATTTATTTTCATAATAAGTAACCTGCAAGTAAGCTTTCAATCTTGTGCTTATGATACAAAAAAAAATAAAATTAAGTAAATTAGAAGTGTTCTGACTGTTAAAGTACTGGAACTTTTAAAATACAAAATAGAAATAACTGACTCTCATCAAGAAAAATAAATGTATTGCACCCATTTCTAAGCCTCTAATATTCAGGAATTCATGCTGTGAATCTAAACTATGAAATTCATTAGTCTCAACATTGTATATTCATAACTGAAAAATTCAGAAAAAAAAATGCCACATGATTATGTTCTGTTTATACATGCAGGCTGTCACCATCATATACTGAACCAAGCAAAGCTGCTTTACAGTGAATGTTTGAAGGGTGGACTTCGATGGTCATTAGAGACATTTAGAAAAATTGTCCTCGTATAGCTGATATAATGTAGAAGTGGTATTGTATTAATAAATAATCTAGCCTATTAATATAAAGCTAATAAAAGTTTGTGCAGGATGATCATATCATATCACATTACATTATATATGTATTGTGTATATATTATATTTGGAGAAGGACTTCTTGAGAGGGCGTGTAGTCATAGAACAAGGGGGAAAGTTTGCAAACTAAAGGAAGGTAGATTTAGATTGGATTTTAGGAAAATTTCTTCCCTGTGTGGGTGGCAAGACGCTGGCACAGGTTACCCAGGGATGTTGTGGATGCCCCCTCCCTGGAAGTGTTCAAGGCCAGGTTGGATGGGGCTTTGAACAACTTGATCTAGTGGGAGGTGTCCCTGCCCATGGCAGTGGGATTGGAACTGAATGGTCTTTAAGGTCACTTCCAACCCAAACTATTCTATCATTCTATGATTCTATATTTGGATACATGTATTAGTTGAATGGCATAACTATACAGCTATAAATTCACTGCTCACGTCTTGGAAAAACAAAGGCATACTTGTGGTTTTTTTTGACGTGAGTATAAAGTGGAGTTCACAAGTAACTAGTTTAACAAGTTACACAACATTTTGGTAATCCATCAGTTAAAAAAATGTTGATAAATTATTTTCGTTCTTGTCATTCTCAAATGTGATATCATAAAAGTAAACCTGGCCAGACTCAAATGCAGTAAGTTAGTAGCTCCATTAAAGTCAATGTAATATTAATGTACAACAGCTATGAATCTGTGGTCTGGAGTCAGGTACCTGAGGTCAGGTACACACAGTTGAGTGATGACAGGCCTCACTGTCACAGGCAAGTATTGGACAGTTCTGTGGAGGTAAGGAATATTTACAACAGGTACAGTGTATACTTGAGAATGCAAAGACCACCACCTTACTCCTCTCACCCACTGCAGCAATTCACATCTCTTAAAACTGAACAACAAAGAATCCACATGTGTAAGAGTATACATACATAAATACATACACATATATGTTATCTAAATGTAAACACATAGATTTTCATTATCTTACATATAAAAAGTATTTGCTTCCGAAATTGCCATAATGCTTTAATATTACAATGCAAGCACAAGTGAGTATTAAACAAAGGACCATTACAAAAACTACTTCTGTTGTTTCCTGCCAATGGTGGGCTTGTCACTTGAAGTGTATTAATTAATCTAAAAAAAATGTCACTGGGGAGGGGTAGGGAGCCTGATTCTGCAAAAACCCTTCTTGGTGGAACTAAGCTTGATCTGTGGAGAGTAATTTTTTGTTTTCTCATAGGCTGTCATGGATTTGGCCAATATTGAGGTACATTTAGCCTGATCTTAATGATTATTCTGTTATGGTCATGTACATGGATTACTGTAAGAGTTGGTAATGTTTTATTTACAAGCAAGTCAAGTTACTTCCACTAGATGGAACCAAATTAGCTCCTGCATGCTTCTGTAGCAATATAATGTACTTGTGCTACTACAGGAAACTATGTCACCTGAACCCCACTGGACATTTGTCAAGATACTCATTAATAATATATGGCCTTTCCTTCTATGGCTTTATCTCTACAGTAGTCATTGGGGAAGATACCTTGTCTAGTTTGAACTTGGAACAAGACAGATTTATAAGTGGAATATAAAATATGGTAGAAGCAGCCCAGCAATAATCACATTAAGCTGTAGTCTTATAGCAGCCAAAGTTTTCTTTTATCGCAGTTACTAGTGTCAGTGCTTTCACGAAGACATATCTGAGTTCTCTTTGTGTAGATTAAATGGCTAGTATATGCATTGTGTGACAATTGCAAGCTCCTCCGTGAACTCTAGGTGCTACAGCCTAAAGGAAAAAAAAGCATCTCACAACTTCAGATCAGGAAGGCTTCAAAAGCAAACAGTAAAAAAATTATATCCCACCTCGAAGACTCAACAAGAATCAACAAATACTATGTGTTTCTATATGGAAAGGCAGAAACTTTAGACCAAGCTCAACTGCGTTGTAACTCAGCAATGAGCTGGTCTCATTGAATTAGCCTGTAAATAAATAAATTATATTCAGGTTCATTTCTTACACATTATTTCAAATGCTTCATCTTTAGAATTGTCTAAATACCCATGTCATCTTATGACTGAAAGCAATAGGTAGTTTCCTCCAGCTAGTGTAATGGATCAATCAGTACCTGAAAATGGATGCATTCTTATCTATTTGATAATTGTACCCAATCTGTAAAAAACAATTCTGACTGAGCATTACTATTGTAATTTTATAATTAGAACCAGATTTTTCTCTCTCTTAAGTTAAAAAGCAAGTGGAATGTTTACCCCATAGTTTTGCTCATTTGGAACATCAGTAGAAAGATATGGAGTGAATTGCTGTATTATCACAATGATAAAAAAAAAGAGGTTTTCCAGAACATGTGAATGACCCACCCTTTTCTTAAGGACTGTACTACATATTAGTTTATGACAGAATTAACAAAAATGCTATTGCCTGAAGAAATCAGAGACATTTTCTGAAATAACTCTGATGTATTATTAATTAAGTAGCTGGATATGCCTGGGCTTGTCTCCAAACTCTTAAAGTGCTCAAGGAAAGAGGGCTAGCAATACTATTGAAATTAAGCTGGGATCCACCATGACTGAGTTCTGGTCACCAAAAGAGCTTTTTAGTGTTTATAGCAGGAAGTTAGAGCAAATGGAAAACTGAAGACTGTTCTCAACAGCATAAGCATCTAGTAATTTGTGGGGCTCAGGCAACACACCCAGACAGTGATTAGAAACTGTGCTAACAAACACTGAATTGGGAGCCAAAGTTTGCTTGTCTCAGTGAGCAAATCTACTTGTAACACTATTAATTGGTGTTATTATTAAAGTGCTATTAAACCCAAATAAAAAAGATAATTTTGAAGTCAGGGAAAAATGAACCTTTGCTTTAGGTTGCTCTAAATTAAATTATTGCAGCTGTAGGTCCTCAATTCTGTCACATTGTAAAATCACATCTGAGACATGACACTGAAATAAGGTGTTATTTCAATAAGATAGAATATACCAAAATGGCTTTTCCTGCACCAGTATTCATATTGGTTAAATATGTTTGACAACTCTGTCATTTTGAAAAGCAACTGATTTCAGTTTTACTGAGATTTCTATGTTTGTGAGTTGATAAAAAATGTCCTGCGATTTTTTAATTTTATTTTTTTACACTGAAAATGTTCAGTATTCAAAGTCTAAACTGTCTGTGGGAATAGGTATGCCACATTTACCAGGATAGAGTATTTGGATCAAAACTAAAAGTACTGAAAAGGGAAAGAGAGAACTAGCAAAACCTTCTCCTGCTGCAAACACAATCTTTTCTAGAGGTTAAATCAGTCAAATGGACTGTGCTACAATGGAGTCCAAGTCTCCACTGCAAAAAGTATTTCAGTATTTGTTCAAGGTAGGGACAGAATAGCAAATGGATGGACAATGAGGAGATCATCTCTATTATGAGGTCACAGATTGTACCTTTAATTGGAAGAAGCAGTACAGGAAGTTAAATTTTGGTACATTCATACAAATGATTTACCTAAGACCTGTGTTATGCTAAGGCTGATATATCTCTCAGACATATTTTTCATGGAATACTTCTAAAAGGTCCTTGAATTTCCTATTACAGAACAAGAAAACCTGTGAAATATCCAAAATTTTCACATGATAGCAAAATATCCTCCCACTGTCTGAAACAACTTCAGCAATTCTTTGCAATCAGTGAATTGCTGTAGATGAAGCCAGGTAGCTGACCACGCATGGTTCAGATCAGATTATTCTATGATTTGAATTGTCAGTTCAATTGACAGTTTCAAGATTTTGTATGTGGTTTTGGTTTTCTGTTCCCCTCTTTAGAACAGTTACATTTATAGGATACTTTGCCAAATCTAGAGAGATGAAGCCATATGTTTTTATTTACGTTTTTGGGAATGTTTCAATCTGAGCAGGCATTCCTATAATGCAATCTGTCACTCCAGGCTCTTTTCACTGCATCCTTCCTTCAAATCTCACAAGCTATATACCACAACTTTCCTCTGTGTGAAGGTTTGTCATACTGGACCAAAATGGTAGATGCTTGTGAACTATGTTGTGAACAGTTCACAATATAATCAGTTTAGGAAATATTTTTTAAAATAAATTTTCCTATGACAATGCTTTTGTCCCTATACTACCCTGGCCTGATACTACTTACTTTTTGCAGAGAACTGTTGTTTCATTTACTAAAAATTATTATGGCTTTATAGTAATTATCTTAGAAATATCCCTTGCAGTTCTAAGGGACGTGATCTCGTGATTAACTGCACTTCTGACTTTGTCTTTAGTTTTGTCAGACACATGGAAATACTGGAGTCTTATTGAGACTATAACCATAATAGCTGTGTAAATGCCTCATCTTCTTTCCTTATGAGTTTTCTGCTCTTCTGGTGCAGTGACCATGTAATGCAAAATCTTTTCAGACCAGGAGTGGTATATTAAATAGTTCCATTAGGGTTTTTTCATCATCTTCATTCTTCTGAAAGTAGTGAAAACTTATCTTAGTATCTATATCCTTTCTGGCCTTTTAGAGGGTATCAGTGTATGTGTGGTTAGAAAGAACAAAAGAGAAGGAAGTTTTATTTTCCCTCACACTTCTTTGGAAGCCTTCTCTAATGGAAAAATCCAGGCTGTGTCAATTTTCATCTGTAAATGTAATATGAAGTATTTTCTGTTTTAAAAATATAGTGCCATACAAACAGCTGTAATCCTCTAATGTATAGATAAACCTAAGTTTACAAATTAAGTTTACAAATTTTAGAAACGTTAGAAGTCATCAAAGTAAGGATAAACAGCAGCCTTGTTTCGAAAGTTACTTATCAGACTTAACCTAACTCTGTATGCCTACGCTACCAACAGAAACAGACAATTGGCAATTAGGTCCCCTGGCCAGGTGATAGTGAAAGTGGTGCAGAACTTCAATGAGCAAAACTACGTTGTGGAAGTTTGGTTTCCTCCTTGTAATTAGTCATGTCTTATGTAAGTGGCTGGATTTCAGCAGCTTAAAAATGGACATCTTTTTATACTTCATTTAGTTGTTGCTAACTGGAATGACACAAAGTTGCAGAGTTTAAAAATACATACTAGACAACTGAGATGTCGTCTGGCCTGTTTCTTTTACATAAGGATTACATTTTTTCACAGAATAGTCTAGACAGTGGCAGAATGAAATGAAGCAACAGCCCACACACAATTTGGGGAGCAAATGCTTAAACAGGTTTCTGAGTTCTTCTCCCACTCAAAGATTTTGATAATGATAAGACTAAAAAAATCAGAAGCATCTTGAATCCCTCTGAGCACAGGGTAGGATAGGGACAAAAGTCTGCAAGTAATCAATCCCATTATTCTGACCTTTGCTATTAAAGCCATGCTTTTGTGGCCTCAGGGTGGATCACAGGAAAAGGGAAACTAGAAGAGAGCTGGTTGTTAGGCTCTGCAAGTCACTCCTGGAGAAGAGGCAGCAACTTGACATGAAAACCCTGATAGGGTTGTTTGTGTAGACACTCAGTAAGAATCAGCAGGAGAAGGGAAATAGCCAGTCTGGGTGAAAACAATCTGTAAGCAGCACAGTATTGCCCCTTATCAAAAGTGAATAATTTCCAGCCTGGTAGGAAAGAAAGAAATTCAAAATCTGCTGGACCAGATAGCAAACTGTTCAACAGAGAAGTCGTTATAGTCATTGTTCAACTCAAAGTCCATCTGGAAGGAACAGACTTCAAGATCATCAGAGTACATCTCTTAGGCTGAATAAGACTAGTGAGTTCCTAGGATGTTTTGTTTGTTTTACTGTAATAAATAGGATATACAATAACATTTTAGCATCAACAAATGAAAAAAAAAAAAAAGTGGGCTAACCCCATTGATTTTGAGTTGCAAGACAGAGTAACTTGCAGATCTCTCAAGTGTTTTGCTTTATTTTTCTGCAAGGTGGGGTATGTATATATACTATGTGGGGTCAGCAGTTGCTATTTTTAGACACACCCATGTAATGAAGCTTTTGAATAGACTGCCCTCTAACTGTCAATTTGTTACTAATAGTTTACAGTACCATTCTTATGACCAAAGCTTTTGAAAATGTGATGCTGTAATTTGCCAGACAAAATTATATATAATTCAAAATTATGTAGTGTGTGACACTAATTAACAGTGGGATTTTAAAAGGACACTTCCAAAAATTTTGTGCCTGCAGTGTATATGAACATTCAATTGCCCTTTCATAGCTTAAAGACATTTGGGGTCCATCCACACTGCACAGGACAGTGGCTGGGTTAGAGCTCACTGAGAGCTCAGCTCAAGGCCAGCTACACACCTGTGCGTAGAAGAGTGCAGCTGTGGAGAGGCCTGTCATGCCTGATCTGCCTCCATGTCTTCAAGGAAAGCTCTTTATAACCCCTGAAAACACACCCTTGTGATACAAACATTCATTTGTGATTTATTAAATTAATTTCAAGCATTTGGTAAGTATCACTACAAACACAGGAAAAGAATAAACATGCAGTTAAGAGTGAAAAATCTGGGTTAGTCTGGAATGTGAACTTTGCTTTATTTCATCTCAGATTTTTAGGATTCATTGTAAGAGAAAGTAAATGATATCTTGCTGATAGGGGTATGCAGTAATGGACCAAACCGAGTCACTTGTCTAGTGGAGCTCCTGAGGCATCAATTTTTGTGCTGATCTTAATTAATATTTCCATTAATGACCGTGGCATGATTGTTAGGGATGTACTGATATCACAAAATTGAGGGGCTTTATTAATCTGGAGAAGGTTTTGGATCTACTGTAGGAAAAACTGTACAGGTGGCCATAAGGACAGGAGTAGAAATGGGGTGATAACTCTGTAATACAAATTTCACGGTGTATACTTGTGGATTAATGACTGAACTCCTGTAATGTGAGAAGGATCAAGATAAAGTGGTCACTACATAACTATCAATCATCAGATCTCGATATTTCTATTGTGTTTTTTTCTTTTTCTTTTTCTTTTTTTTTTTATTTTTTTGTTTTTATTTCTTGGGTGAGATTCCAGAGCAGATTTAAAATACATTCTCAGTATTGACTGATATCAATAAGGACCTCCCTTTGGGACTACTGCTGCCCAGTTACCCAGTGTTCCACTACTGATAGCAGTTTCCTGTGATCTGTGAGACAGGTATTCAAGCACACCGCTGCTGAGCTAGAGAACCCGCCCCTCCTGGTTTGGTGAAGAGTAGGTATATGCCTGCATATAAAACACTAAAATAAACAGATATGATTGGGTATCATGAAGCCCAGAGCTTTATGAACTTCCTCCTTGCAAACAGAAGCAGCTCTACGCTGTGTAAGTAATTAAATACTCACTGGTCTTAAAAAGGAATAGTGTGTCTCCTTAGGCTGGTGATAAGCCAAAGAGGAAAATCACCTTGGACAGTCAGTCCAGTGAATGGTTCTTTACAATTGTGAATAACACCTTCAGCCTTTGGATATATTCTTTCTGGTTTCATTAATTCTCAAAATATAAGCAATATTTGTTCCTAGGGTCTTTGTTTTCTTATATTTTGTGTTATTACAAACAATAGTAGAAGCAGTTTTACCAAAAACCTCCAGGTTAGAGTATTCAAAACAATTTTGTCCTGTTTATTATATTTTTTATTTGGCCAAAGAGCTAAAAATGAAAGAAATCTAGCCTAACTCTACCAGCAAGCTTGGTATATAAAAATCTATAATAACCAGTGACATACTTTGAGTCCACCTTTATGTTCTGTATTTTTATTATATTTATTTGAAAGGAGATTTATATTGAAAAAATCCAGTCATTTTCCTAGCACATTCATATTTTCAAATCTCTATTGGTCTGTGGGGTTTTGTGTTTTGAAGAGGATAACTGGGATCAGAAACCCAAAAACCAGCCAACAGCAGCATTTATGCTTGTAATTTGAACTAATGAATTTCTCCATTAATCTTACATTTTAGGTGGCAGCTTTGGCACTTCTATTTATTTCATGTAGCAACTGAGATGCAGAGCCCCTGTGAGTCTGATCTGACAACCTTCACCTCAAAGGCAGAGCTCCTGTTGTTAGACAACCGGACTTAATGATCACAGCAAGCAGGATTGAAACTTTATTGGTGTGCTTCTGTGTGAATGTGACAGTGTTGACACTAAATCAAATTCAATTAGCAAGGGCTTGCTAATGAGTTATACTGCTTTGCAAAGTAGAAAGGACAAAGCATTTTGCAATCTCCAGCCTGCAGACTGCTTACTCTCAGTGTTAATGGAGCAATAGCTTAAGGAAGGACTGCAGGATTTTCTCCCTAGATTAATGTTAAAGAATGCTTTGCTAATGAATCCCTGAACAAATGTGTTGTGTATTACTGGAGTGGGGGGCTGGCAGGAGAGAAAACACAAGCAGCTTTTTTGTCCTCAAGTGCTCTTAAAGTGATTAATAAAACTGCTGTGGAACACAAAGAGCAGTGGAAACTGCATCAGCAGATGACAACATGGCTGAACAGAGTATCACATGAGGAAATGTGCCCTGTGAGTTTCCAGGCCTAATGCTGTTGCCCCTCATGCAGTGCTGATAGGTATTGCACATCTCAGGAGTGTGCAGCAGGCAGCTGCCCAAGTGCTCAGTCCTGCAACAGAGCAGGCTGCACCGCTGGCCGCACCCAGCAGAGCACTTAGGCAGCCCTGAAGGCTGAGGGTGTGTGCCATGAAGCCTTGGGGCCTAGGAGCCTTTAAGTGAACAAACACATGCAAGTCCTTGGCCAAGGCTGCAGTGCTCAGTGTCTGGTAGGGCAAGGCTCTGTCAAGTCAGCAGTTAAATAAACATAGCAGCTTTCCTTACACAGCACCCACCAGGGTGAGGTTGAAGGCTGCTGGACCCCTGGCTACCTTCATCTGTGTTCCACTTCTTGTTCACCTTGTAAACCTGTCTATGCGGAGTGAGGTATCTTTTGAGTAAAGAACATGTACGAATCTATTTCATAATACATGAACAAGATAGTACCCATTTAAATTATGGAATAGCAATAGCAATAATAAATTTCCCTTAAATGTCTGCTGACAAGGCCAATGCTGAATTCTTGAGCAAGTTATATATGTGTCATTCAAACTGAATTGTATCCTTTGTAGTCCTGTATCAATATATCACTATTAACTTACAGTAATATTTTAATTTAATGTTTTGAAATATTTGAATTCCTAGTGGATGTGGAAAAAAGTCTTTGCATACACACACACCCCATACATTAACAAATATGGATAAACCAGTGTTACATACTGCTATCATATGACTCAAATTTCAACTGATGATAACTTTGTAAAGTTTAAATAATTTGGACTGATATAGAATCATAGAATCATAGAATCATTATGGTTGGAAGGGACCTCCAGGGTCATCAAGTCCAACCTTTATCCCACCACATTCCTAACCATTAGACCATTAGACCATGGCCTCAAGTGCCTCATCAACCCATTTTTTGAACACCCCTGGGGACGGTGACTCCACCACCTCCCTGGGCAGCCTATTCCAGTGCCTAACCACCCTCTCAGTAAAGAACTTCTTCCTAATATCCAACCTAAACTTCCCATGACATAACTTGAGGCCATTTCCTCTCGTCCTGTCATTAGTAATTCAGGAGAAGAGACCAACAGCAGCCTCACTGCAACCTCCTTTTAGGTAGTTGTAGAGGGCAATAAGGTCTCCTCTCAGTCTCCTCTTCTCCAGGCTAAATAACCCCACTTCCCTCAGCTGGTCTCCATAAGGCTTGTTTTCCAGACCTCTCACCAGCCTCATTGCCCTTCTCTGGACTCGCTCCAGCACCTCAATGTCCTTCCCATCCTGCGGTGCCCAGAACTGGACGCAGTACTCAAGGTGCGGTCTCACGAGTGCCGAGTACAGGGGCACGATCACCTCCCTACTCCTGCTGGTCACACCCTTTCTGATACAGGCCAGATATTTTTCCCCAAAACTGATATTTCCCCAAAACTGATATTTCAGTTACATGAGTTATACTGCTTTGCAAAGTAGAAAGGACAAAGCATTTTGCAATCTCCAGCCTGCAGACTGCTTAGTCTCAGTGTTAATGGAGCAATACCTTATATCAGTTAACTGATATTTCCCCAAAACTGATATTTTTCCCCAAAACTGAAAATCTTCCTCTCAATAAATAGTCCTGGAAAATTTTAACTGAAATATTTCAATTGCTTCCAGAATGAGGGTTTGAGGACAGCACTTCAGGTAGTCCAACCCAAAGCCATGACCAAAACTAATCTGTAGTACTGTGTAATCAAGCTCTTCAGATTTGCTCTGCTTTGCTTCTAAGCATACATTCATATCCCTGTCATGTTAGCAAGTGTGCATACCACATTGTTTATGGCAGCTTATAGAGGGTTCCAAAGTAAATCTGAAACCAAATCCAGTAATTTATTTTAGTCTTCTCCACTGACATTTTCTTCTAAGTCAAAGCTCTTCAAGACACTTAGGCCCCCATGCTGCATTTCACCTTGTCCTGGCTTTGCTCTGTGGGGACTGTGATGTACGTTGAGTCATCCACATCATCAGACATACTAACACAAGTCTAGGGACAAGGGCAAGAAAATGTAAACCCTTTAACATCATCTTTTGGAGCAAACTATGCAAAAGTATAGTTTGTGTATATACAAAACATCGTCTTTTGGAGCAGCCCCGCACTGAATACTGTGTGCAGTTTTACGTGCCTCGGTATAAGGACATCAACCTATTAGAGTGTGTCCAGAGGAGGGCAAAAAAGACAGTGAAAGGCCTCGAGGGCAAGGCTTATGAGGAGCAGCTGAGGTCATTTGGTTTGTTCAGCTTGCAGAAGAGAACCTGACGGGTGACCTCATGGCAGTTTGCAAATTCCTCAAGAGGAGCAGTGGAAGCGGAGGTGGTGATGTTCTCATTCTTGTGACCAGCAACAGGACATGAGGAAATAGAATGAAGCTATGTGAGGGGAAGTTCAGATTGGACACTAGGAAAAGTTTCTTCTCTAAGAGAGGATGGTTGATCACTGGAACAGGCTCTCCAGGGAAGTGGTTGCGACACCAAGCCTGTCAGAGTTCAAGGAGTGCCTGGATAATGCTCATGGTCTAATGGTTTAGTTTTAGGTACTCCTGCAAGGCGCAGGGAGTTGGACTTGATCCTTATGGGTCTCTTCCAACTTGAGATAATCTATGAAACTCTGATGGTTCGATAAGAACTGCCTGATTCTCAGACCTACATATCCTCTCATTACCATGGAAATTCACTTCATGGGAAATATGTTTTGCACATGCTCTGTTTATACTGGACCTATGGCAGGCTTGGAGTAAGCAGGTTTTTCCCCTGCAGTTGGCTGGGGCTGAGACTGGAACTGAGATCCAGGAGTCATGATCCTATGTCCCTTCCTGAAATAATTTGCTTCAAATTGTGGGCTTCAAAGGTGGGATCATCTTAAAGATGATGCTGCCTGAATCAAAGGAAGACAGGGAACCTTTTCCTCCATCCTTTCAAGTTCTGGATGTTTAAGTCTGGATTTCAGAAACTCCCTTTTTCTGCATCACAATGAATCATTTGAGGTCTCTCACATTTGTATACAGTTGTGTACAGATATTCATCTGTATGTGGAGATGAAGTGGGAAGGCTTGACCTGTTTGGTAGCTGGTTGCCTGGGATTTTTAGGCACAAGCTGGTTTTGCTGTCCTTCCTGTCTGGGGCCTGTGAGAGACTTGAAACAGTCACCTCTTTCGTTGCAGCTGAATGTCTTTCTTATCTAACAGCTAGCTTTTCAATAGCTTTTGGTGGTCAGGAAACAGCAAACATCTGAAAATCAAGAAACACTTCCTAGGAAACATTTCATCAAAGCTGTTTTCATAAACACCTGACAAATCAACATCTTAGAAGATAAGCCATCTAATTCAGAAAGGTTCTGAACAAGTATGTTTCTTTTATTTTAGCCTCCCCATTCCTCAGCTGCTGCTTTTAAAATTGGTACATGCATATCTGGTTAAGACGTTTTAAAAATAAATACATTAATATTTTTTAAGCACTTGAATACCAATGAAAAAAGGTTTAAGAGAAAACAGAATTCTGTTTCTAGAGCAGTGTTGTGTAGTACGTATAGTAAATAAGACCCCAGGTCAAACATTGAACAACTAGCATAAAACAAGTGATTGACTGGTTGTTTTTCAGTGAACATCATCCATGTATTAAGTAAGGCAGAGTTCTATGGAGAACACATTACTGAATCTTGTAATTCACAACTGTATCATAATGCATACACACCTGATGGAAAAATTACTTCTGGTATTTCCCAACTTTAAAGAGCTTGAACCCACTGCCTTAATAAGATTCTGTTAACTTAGATTCTGTGTGCATTATACACATTGTGTAGCATGAATGATGGAACTGTCAGAAAACAAGATGGTTCAATGTGGTCCAAATATTCAATCAGAAACTCTTGGAAAATCCAGGATTTTGATTCATTAGTGAATCGGATCATATTCTGGATTTTCCGTTGCTGAAGACCAATGTAAGAGGAGACTGGGCCTCCAAAGCTTTGATTTCTACTCTGCTATTTAAAATTGGTGATTGCCTTTGGGAAAATCACTTAATCAGCCTCTGATCTTGGTTATACTGGTGAGCCTGGAGTAATTCAATCAAAAACAAAGGAGTTGAACTGAATTTATAAGACAACAGATCAAAATCTGTCTCTAAAAGTGCAATGTAAGAGCTAGAGGGTAGTAAAGTTATTATTTATTGTTTTATTTAAAACATCAAATTTTTACTGTCCTCACACCGAGTTTGCATAATTCTTTTTAAGTTTTAACCTTTATTTATTCAGTATGTTTTCTATCCCCTCTACATGATGGCAAAACAAATAGTTTTGAAGGAGAAGGGAGTATTTTCTTTCCTGTTGCAACAATATTTCAAAGGTTTGGCAATATTTTAAATATTATCTGTCATACTGAGAGAATTGTTTGGAGTAAATATGTGGAACTAATGTACTTAAAACAACTAAATCATAGCATCCTACCATTCTTGAGCATGTTGCATTGGAACCTAAGTGCTGCATTTTTTTTCCTATAGTGATACTGTAGGGTTCTCCTTTAGACTTTGTGAAAAGTTGTGTGTGGCTTGACAGTTATGCTTTGCATACAGTAGAGCCTTCCATCCATGAAACTGCAATACAAGTAAAGCCTCACAGCTGTCCTGAATTAAGAAAACACATCTAGGTGATAATTAGCACTTAAAATGACACAGCAATTCAAGTGACAGAGCCAGGAATTGAACCCTGTTTTAGCCCTCACTTTCCAGATCTAGCCACATCACTACCTCATGAAGATAAAAGTTCCGGAGTATAGCTTTAATTAAATCATGAATTATGGACCTGTTTTAGCCCTCTGCTTAGAACAGCAGCAGGTAAATACAAAGTAGGTGATCCTGCAGGACATTTTAATTGAAGCAAAAAGTCTTTGGGTGAGTCTAAAGCTGTAACAATGCAAGAGAAGGCAAAAAAACACGGAGCTATTGACATGATAGCAAGCAAACTCATGTTTAGGAGGTAGAAGCTCGTTGTTGGGTAAGCATATTGGAGCCATTTATAGAGGTAAGAGAATTACAGAGGATTTTTCTTAGGATAAAATCCTCTTGTATGGAAGGATTAAGTTGCTGTAGTTAACCTGATCTTAGGTAGGCAACAGTGTGAGTAGTGTTAATAAAGCATTTTTTCTTTCCTTATCCAAAACTAAAATGGAACTGTGCTATAGCTGCACGAGTAGGTATAAGCTAATAATCCTTCTTCCTTCTCTGCTTTGTTTTTCTCTATCTAAAATGTTGGTACTAAGTAGGCAGCTACTGTGAAACGAATTCAAGGTAACAGGTTTGTTCACAATGAGGCAGACGTGCGAAACTATCTGAGAGAGTGTAATTTCTTGTTTAACTGAAAATGCATTTGAAATATTTCTTTATTATGACCTATCTCTGAGGAAAAAATTACTGATTCAGACTTGGTCCATATTCCAAAATGGAATTTTAAATTGCTGACTCCACTGTTAAATATTTTAGGACCTTAATTTGTTTGTGTTAGCTACGTGACCTACTCTTCTGTGGAAGAAAGGCTGCATTTCTACATAAAGGTTTTTGTATGAGAACATTGTGAATGGGGAGCTGTGGTGTCATTTTGAATTTATTGGTCAATACATGTGTTTTATTAGTATTGCTGATGACAGGTACTTAAATTTTACTTTTCATGGTTGCGTGCATGCAAGACTACAACAAAATAAAGGGGTGTTTCCCACTCCTAACTGAGACTGCAAGCCTCAAGGCCAGCAGAGTGTGAAGTCTGGAGGGAAGCTCAGGCAGGAGACCTCCAGGCAGGTAAAGCTGAAGCAATGTACTGAGTTATAGAAACAATAGGTAGTCAAATTAATATTTGAACACAATTGTTAGAAAGCAGGTGCAACAGCAGATCTCCTGGGCTCCTTAATATATGATGACTGTGCTAGGCCCATAGGGTGGGCCAGATTAGACCTTGCCTCTCACTTACCAAGTACTGTCACGTGCTTTAGAGACTGTGTTATTCTGTATTCAAAATCCGTGCTGGAATGACAGAGAGATTTTAGGTGCTGCTTCTTCTACAGTTTTGTATATCAACTTCTTTAGTTGATGTTGGGAAGAACAGAATGGCTTCAGTGCCTCCTCTGGATCTTGAAAGTGTGATACACCAGATTCCTGAAAATTTTGAAAAAAATATAGCCAAAAAGTTTGCAAATGCTGCTAGAGCTACAGATGAAACCAGAGAGTCCTATTCTCCCTGTACATGTCCCTGTTAGGGAAGAGGTGTTTAGGCAAGCATGCCTCTAATTCATATTTGCTAGCCTTTTCAAATTCAGACTGTTCTTCCTTGTCTACAAAAAGACCAAGTTAAACAGGATCTTGAGGTGCATGAAAACTGAATTGAAGAGTTGAGGAAGCCAAAAGTGATTAAATCTGGAATGGCATCTTGACTCCATTTGCCTACTAGTGTAGGCATGACTGAGTCCATCGTCCACCCTCTGGTAAGTGTTCAGTGACATTGTTTCTTTGGGAGTTATTAAAATTTATTACCAATAAAATATTAATTGTACAAATACTATGAATCCTCAAGGTTTAGTCTATGTTAGACAGTGGGTTTGGGTGTATTTATTCTCCAGAATGGCAGGAAGCCTTGAATGTTTTGAACTGATCTTAAGTTTATCTGTGTTGGTCACTGAGTTGTTTTTAAGACCTTTTTGGGTTCTTTAGATAATGAAAATGTGGTGAGATCTGTTTGAAACTGAGCTTTGTAGTCTTCTATTCTTTCTGAAATGCAGGCTTTGAATCTTTCCACTATATGATATAAATGAGCAGTACTGTGAAACAATATTGGACATGTTCTGTTATAGGTTGTTTTTGTTTCTTGACTTTTTCCAGTATCACCAAGAACTTGTGACATACTAATTCATTATTGTAACTTCCTCCTGCTGTTTTCTTCAATCTTTTTCTTGTTTGGATGACTTTTGTTTGTTTAGCTCTTTGTATGTAGGTCAGCCCTCAATGCAATTAATTTGTTAAAATGTTATTGAGTTGGGTTACTAGGTCAGTTCAGAATAAAGTAGGTTCATCGTACAGGGATTTTATTTTGTTTGTATTACCTGATAGCAACTCACAGAATTTCTAATATAAATAGGTGACACTCTGTTTTCTATGTGAAACTGTCCTTCAGAAAGTGAAATGTATACCTGAGGGGCAAAAGGTCAGGATAGTGTCAGGCAGGTGAAGATCCTTTTGCATCCCCATACCCTTCTATTTGATCTAATAGAAACAAGCCTTTTTTTTCATATTTCAATGAAAACTTCTCAGAACTTTGCCAATATGTACATAATGAAGATGTCTACCTAATATATAAGCAAGAATCAGGCCTGCTGCCAAATTTCATTGTAGATATTCATTCTACTTGCATGGTGGCATAAATAAAAACTATTCGAAGAAATAACCATTGGATGGTTACCAGATTTGAATATGTGGTCACAGTTTACAGACAAATTGGTGTGTATTTACACTTTCATATGTATAAGCACACTTGTTGTAAGGGAGGGCATGTGAATACAAGTGGAAATCAAACTGTCTGGCTTTTGCATCATTAGAGACTGATACTCTAACTGATATGTGAATGAGTAGTTGTCATGGCTTGTACCTTTTGCTGTATGCATCAATCTTCTACAATTTCACATTACCTCTAACTGGTTGCAAGAAAAAAAAAATCGTATGTGTGGTTGTACAGCTGGTTACCATTTAATTAGCTGTTTTTCTGTGATAGGCATAAGGTAACAGTTTTTTCTCAGACATGTGATTTGTCCTCATTTCAGAAGCAAGTAAATAAAAAAGGTCTATCTTTGAAATGTAGAGTCCGCAAATTTCCTGTGTTTTTAAATACTCGATACGATATAAAAGTAGAGGAAGAAAAGTCTTTTTTATCTTTTACTGCTTGGCTCAGTACACATTGTTATGTATTTTTGACAATTAAAACCAAATCATGCCCAGCAAGCTGGCATCTTCTACTATGAACTTTAAACTTTATTGAGGTCTCTAATTATTGTAGGCCTAGGGACAAACTGGGAAAAAGTGATCATCTAGTGAGGGCTGAGGCCATGTAGCAGAGACTATTCTGATTGCCACTGCTGCTGCTGAATTTCAGAACTACACAATTCTTTTTTGTCACTGCTCAAATGCAAAGCATTTTGTTAACACCCAGTGCCTTTGTGGCTATGGTTTTTAATTAATAAATAAATAAATAAATAAATCTTGATTGGTTTAATTTTTATAACTTCCCAGACTCCACTTGAGCAGAATTGCTTACCTAGTTCTAGCCACATTTCACCTGTCTTGAGTGAAAAGTATGTCATGTGATGCAACTGATGCTTATATTTTTTATATCAAAAACTTCACTGTGGGTGAAGACTGCAATTACTGTTAGGAAAAATGAGAACTAGATATTCTATGGCTGATTCTGGGAACTGAAGGTCAGATACTTGATCTCTGTATGTCACCTAAATGAGTATTAGGAACTTCATGCCAGGGACAGGACAGGAAGGGAGGGAAGTGGGGCTACATGACATGCCTGTAAACAGAGGGTGTCACTAGGGCTTTAAAAGCCCCTGTTTTAAAGGCACTACTCCAGGTAATAATATACTATACAAAAAGGACCAAAAGGGACTCAGCAAGTGTTCGAGTTTACTAAACTATCAGTGTCAAATGAACTCTCTTCTTTTACTTTTAAACCCAGTGCATTTAGAATGGTAATTATTCAGAGAAAAAGTGCTTGTGGAGCTTCACAGTGCTATTTTTAGGGAACTTTTACAGAATAACGCTGAACTTCAGCAAAGTTTTGTATATTAACACTGGCAAGTGTAGCAAATGCTACTAAGATTTGTTGTGTACAGAAGATTGAGGATGTCAGGAGTTACACAGTAGCGAGAGAAAGCATGGCTAAATAGTAGAGTGTCTATAGATTACTTCTTATTATAGCACTCGGTACACATTTATGGGTAGAGGGGAAGATAAGGCAGCTCACCATTAACCTTTCATGGAACAACAAATTCTTTACCTTCCACGCATCTGTCTTGAAATAGCTGAGTCACAGTCAGTAAGGATGGACACATTTTGCTCTCCAAGTGATTAGTGTGGATTTGTTGTGCAGTCTAAGTCAGACAGTTGAAATTCTTTAATAACTTATTTTAATTATTTCACTAAACTTCAGATCTCTTAGGCAGGCGCTTCTTAATAACAATGACCTAAGATATGGCAACTTGTAGGTGTTTGTATTTACACCATCAGAACTGATGCACGCTTACTACCCAGCCCGAAGGCAGTAATCACTTACTGCATTGGGGAAACAAAGTCTTTGTGATTGCTAAGCAGAATTTCACTGACACAAAGATTAAAAACAGCCTCAGATTCACACTGTGGTTATAAAGAAAATATTTACATCCTGTGAAGAAGCAGTGATTATTTTCACTGGAAGAAAATATAAAGGAGAAAATGTTACTTTAAATATATGGGAATGGCATTTATCCATGAATGAATAACATAACTGAGAGCTGAGTTCATAACAAAAAAACACTGTAGGCAGATCTGCCATGTGGAGCAGAGAAAAAAAAAAATTACTTGTAAGACAGGAGAAAAATTTTAAAAAAATAATTCATACTGAAAAGTGAGGAAAGGAAAGCACAATTTTTAAACTAAGAAATGACAGTACCTTGTCAAGCAAAGGAAGCATGTCATTCCTCATCTGAAAAAAATATTTCTGTTTTGGGGTTTCCTAAGTAACTCCAAAAGTAAATAAGGTGAAACAATGCATTTTGGTCCTTAAAAAACATTTTGTACTTTTTGCAGAGAGAAAAAAAAAGAAAAAGATATCTTAGGTTGAAACTGGTTTTGGTGATATTCTGGTTCAGCCAGCAAGCCAAAAATCAGTTTTTTATCCTTTTCTGCAAAAAGAGGGGCTGAAGAAGTATCTTGCTCCCCACCCTCAGCAATGCATGCAGGAGAGAATTTGGTTATCCTTATTACCCTCAGGAAGTTATCTCAGTATTATTAAGTCCAAAAAATGAGGACCTTTTGTAAAATATATGTATTTATTTATATATATGTGTGTGTGTGTAATTTGTATGATTAGATGTTTAGATACACTTTTTTGACATTTGTTTTTTAGTATAACCTGGTTTAAATGAATTATTTCTAAATTACTTCTTTTTGCAGCACATAAATACTGACTGTCAGACAAAGAACAGAATTTATTAAGCAAAATTCATTGACCCTGTGTGTATTTCATTGCCTAACAGTGAGGTGTGGAATGTTTCTTGGAGCTCTGCTTCTCTGGCCATTGCTTGTATATTTGGGTTTTGGGAAAACTAGGAGACAGCCTCAAGAAAGCCCATATAAGTGCTCAGGGCAGGTGCTGTATGAGGCGTCACACTGGTCACAGGCTCTACATTTCTGTCCCTTCTCCCAGCTTGAAACTCATAAAGTGAAAACAAGGCACCAAAAATTATCAAAATCAGTTATCTAAATTCCTAGATTACTAGAGTTATGAAGTGTATGTCTCTGGGGATGAACATAAAGATACTCTTTCAGAAAGTCCTTGATGTGACTAGGATTTGTGTTTATTCTTGCCTAGTGCTTATAGTTGCTAAAACATTGTGGGAATGGCAGCTGCATGCTGTCTGAAAGGACCTCATTAAGATCACCTTGGATGTGACTACAGCAACGGGACAGTGTACACATTATCAAAGCCTGAACATTAATAAAGACAGTACTTTGTACTTTAACAGAGAGCATTTGATCAACACAATCCTGTTAAGTTATCTAAATCTGTCAAAGTACAAGAATAGTCAAGAATACATTTCACTGTCATTATAATTCACATTTGCTCTTATTTCTCTCCCTGGAGTTCTGGAACTTCGAAGCAAATTTTAAAATGCGTAAATTGTTCAGTGAAGTTCACTTATGACCTTCTGTTTGACTTCCATCACCACTTTGGTTTTGCACTGGGATAAATAAATACCATGGGAAATGATTGTGCTCTCAAGCCATGCAGTTGTCAGTGGACAAGATTTTTCTTTGCTCTATACTTTTAACAATATCTATGCATTTTTAATACTATTAAACAAAAAATAAAATAAAAGCACAGCTTTGACTTGAAAGCTTAAATCTGAAGCTTTTCTTGTAAACTGAAGTCTCTGAGGAACACTTTATATACTTGTAAGTTTGACTACTTTTCTCATTTATATACTCAACTCAGCAATAAACCTTGTCTTCGCTATGTTTTCATGACATCACAGCTAGCCGTTATCATTATATTAAAATAGAATCATAGATTATCTCAAGTTGGAAGAAACCCATAAGGATCATCAAGTCAAACACCCTGCTCCTTGCATAACTACCTAAAAGTAATCCACATGACTAAGAGCATCATCCAGATGCTCCTTGAACTCTGACAAGCTTGGTGTCACAACCACTTCCCTGGAGAGCCTGTTCCAGTGATCAACCATCCTCTCTTAGAGAAGAAACTTTTCCTAGTGTCCAATCTGAACTTCCCCTCACATAGCTTCATTCTATTTCCTCATGTCCTGTTGCTGGTCACAAGAATGAGAACATCACCACCTCCGCTTCCACTGCTCCTCTTGAGGAATTTGCAAACTGCCATGAGGTCACCCGTCAGGTTCTCTTCTGCAAGCTGAACAAACCAAATGACCTCAGCTGCTCCTCATAAGCCTTGCCCTCGAGGCCTTTCACTGTCTTTTTTGCCCTCCTCTGGACACACTCTAATAGGTTGATGTCCTTATACCGAGGCACGTAAAACTGCACACAGTACTCAATGCAGGGCCGCACCAATGCAGTGTGGAGTGGGACAATCACTCCCCTTGACTGGGAAGCGATGCTGTGTATGACACACCCTAGGACATGGTTGGCCCTTTTGGCTGCCAGGGCATGCCGTTGACTCATATTCAACTTGCCACCAACTCAAATCACCAGATCTCTTTCTGCTGGGCTGTTCCTCAGCTTTTCATTCCCCAGTCTCTATGTATAACGCTATCCCAGTTGCTGTATCTGGCAATTGCTCTTGATAAATTTCATATGGTTGGTGATTGCCCAGCTCTCTAGTCTATCCAGATCTCTCCATAAAACCTCTCTACCTGTGAGGGAGTCCACAACTCCTCCTATTTTAGTAACTTCAGTAAACTTACTTAATGTACATTTAATTAGAATCACAGTATAGAATCGTAGAATTGTCTTTGGTTGGAAAAGACCTCTAAGATTATCAAGTCCAACCATTAAAATTCCTACATATGGATCATTTATAAAAACGTTTAAGAGAACTGAGCCTGAAATTGAGCTCTGGGGAATCCCGCTAATGGTTGGCCACTAGCCTGCTTCAACCCCATTTACTATACCTCTTTGAGCCCAACCCGTCAGCCAGTTGCTCACCCAACGTGTTATGAATTTGTCTAGCTGTGTGCTGAACATTTTGTCCAGAAGGATACTGTGAGAAACAGCATCAAAAGCTTTGCTAAAAGTCAAAAAATGCCACATAAACTAGATGGGTGACCTCATAAAAGGAATTAAGTTGGTTAAGCAGGACTTTCCCCTTGTGAACCTGTGTTGACTGTAACCAGTGACTGTGTTGTACCTCAAGTCTTTTTCAGTAACTCCCAGAATTACCTTCTTTGTAATTTTACCAGGCACTGGTAATACATATCCTAATATAAT
>VZRW01001658.1:112842-140487 GCA_013398125.1 Aegotheles bennettii
TTCAAGAAGCACATGGAACTGCTTGAGAGAGTCCAGCGCAGCGCCACAAAGATGATTAAGGGAGAGGAACATCTCCCTTATGAGGAAAGGCTGAGGGAGCTGGGTCTCCTTAGCTTGGAGAAAAGGAGACTGAGGGGTGACCTCATCCATGTTTACAAATATGTAAAGGGTGAGTGTCAGGACGATGGAGCCAAGCTTTTTACAGTAATGACCAATGATAGGACAAGGGGCAATGGATGCAATCTGGAGCACAGGAGGTTCCATGTGAATATCAGGAAGAACTTCTTTACTGTGAGAGTGACAGAGCACTAGAACAGGCTGCCCAGAGAGGTTGTGGAGTCTCCTTCGCTGGAGACATTCAAAACCTGCCTGGATGCGTTCCTGTGTGATGTACTGTAGGTGACCCTCCTCTGGTAGGGGGGTTGGACTAGATGATCTTTCGAGGTCCCTTCCAACCCCTAGGATTCTGTGATTCTATGATTCTATGATTCCTAGTCAAAAGGCAACTAGCAATACATAGATGTCAGGTTGCTTTACTCTATGCTATAGATGAGTGTAGTTTTCATTTTATATTTGTTTAGCTCTTGTAACTGTTCCTCAGTATCATTTTTCTTTCAACTGAGTGACAGTAAGATACATTTCTAAAAACATGAAGTTAGAATTGAAAACTGTGTTGTATCATTACATATTTGTAAGACTTTGGAACTGTGTTCTCATTACAAAACAAGAATTGCCTAAGACCTGCATTCACATTCTGCCTGCCCAGATGCCTTTAGGGGCAGAACATGCCCAACAGGACATACAAGATGATTTGCTGGCCAAGTGATAAGTCTCAATTTGAAAGCCAGTGCATCTGGAATCGTTGTTCAGTACCACTTTAATACTAATTCCTGCATCAAAAGGGTCTGTAATATTTGGCAACAATCTATTGATTTCTTTCTGACTCATGCAGAACTAATTTTCAGTTACACAAATTAGAGAAGGAGAAAAGGGAAAAAGAACCCTTAAACGTTCATTTCTTTTGGCCATTTCTTTGATCCGTGTTTTTTATCTGAGAGGAAAGTGGTGTGTCTAATAGGGAACTGTAATATATTATGAAACACTGAGATTTAAAAATCTTGTTAGGCAATCACTACTTCAGCAGAATGAAATGCTATTGCAACAGGAGGAAAATTATACACCAATTATTTATCCAGTCAAGAAAAATTATGCTCCATAACATCAAAGGCTTCCATTTATGAAATAATAGAGAGAGGACAATTCCTATTCTTTTAGCAAGCCAGGGAATTTTTATTCATCTGAAATGTAGCCAGCCATGAGTTTGGGACTGTATTTAAAATTATAATCCCACAGCATCACATGCAGCCTACGTGACTGGTTCTAGGAACAGTCATGAAAAAAATAGCTGTGTAATGTTTATGCAGATTTAAGTGAGTTATTATAAGTAATTAACTCATCCTGTTTCTTATTATTCTTCAAATAATGTTTTCCTCGATATTGGAAAAAATATTTTTTCAGTCTGTCTATTCTCAGCTCACATATTTGCTTGTTTTCTGTACTTTTCCTAATCTTCAATAATTCTCCTTATTTTTGTAAACTTTGGAACTCTCCCCTAATAATTCCCCTTACATTGGTTTGTTTTTTTAAAAAAAATTTCTCAACCATTATATCTAGCCAGAATAAACATTCAAAGCAATTTGGCTGGGATGGTGGCAATATCAAACATCTTTTTTTATTGATATTATGTGGGATTAACAGTCTTCTGTATGTATCTTCCTTAAATTTTGAAAATTAAGTCCTCTCTGTTTTATCTTTGGCACAAATTCCAAGGGAATGAATATATAGAGTTAGCAGGACAGAACTGTTAAAATCTGAATCATCTCTTATTCCAACAAGTACTTTATCCAAAAGGTTAGAACGTGAGAAAATGATTTGACAAGGAAAGGTTACCTGGAAATGAAGTAACCTTGCAGAACCCTTCTAGCAAAAAAGCCTGGGAATATGTAATGGGGAGGTGAGAGGAATTCTTTCCAAGCACAGAAAACCTCAAAGACTCCCAAGGGAAAAGTGAATTAGTGAAAGGCACTGTATTTAATGTATTGGCTGTCTTGTAAAAGGGCTCTCTTCCTATGCCTTGTTTTGTTTTTGACTGAAAGCCTGTGTAAAGCTTGCAGTGCTCTGTGTTTGTCTGTGCCGTGTTTGGTGCATGACAGCCACTGCATGTCCTTTCAAGTATAACCTGTGAACCACGATGCAATTCTAGTCAGTGTGGGTGCCTAGAAAAAAAAAAAATAGGAGTTCCAGGCTCTGAACTACTCTGTTAGAGATTCATAGTGAAAGCTTACCACTAAATTCCTTGAATTCCCCCTAGCCGTACAAACTAAGGGCAACTGGGATTCAGTTGATATTCCTTCAATGTAATGGGTGTCCAACAGTGACAGTTCAGCCAGGTCTGTCACATGGAGTCTAAATACACTATAAGCAAATTAACTTTTTCGCTCCAGATGCAGGTAGGTAGGATATAGGTGTTATTTCACAAAGTGGGATTTCTAGCTGTAATAATTTGGCATCTTACATCTGTCATTCTAATCTTTCATTTCTTATATAGACGTCTGAAACAAAAACAACTAGTAGTAAAGGAAAGCTGAAATTTCTTTTCAGAATTTCCATAAAAGAAGTATTATTTTTAAATGATTGAGCTGGAATAAGAAATGCATTCTATGTGAAGACAGTATCAAAAGAAAATGTCGTTTCATTACTTAGTTCCTCCAGCAGTCTTCCTCCCTTCTTCAATGAAATGGAACAGTCTATGCCTTGATCACTTCTTCCATTTAATCTTGTTAATGCAGTCTGTTAAGACTCCACTTTTGCAACAGCACAGGTGTAACTGTGAATAAGCAGGGTGGTTGGAAGAGTACTGTTCTACTCCTGGGAGTCTTCTTTATTTACGACAAAATGTGTGATATTCAACCCAGAATAAAAACTGATGCAACTGGTGAGTTGAAACATTTTTCTTCTTCACTTCTGTAACAATATAAGGTATTTCAATTAATAATGAATAGGGAAATATTAATCATGCTGCACCAAATCTATCTTTGAAACAACTTCACTTGGAGTTTTACTAAAGATTAATTCTTCCTACTGTGTTAAAAGATGGCAGATTAAATCGGTAAGTAGGCAGTTGGGAAGTATAACATTTCTCAGACAGCAACAGATGCAAATCCAAGAATATCTCCAGCTGATTTGATTGCTTTTCAAAAGATGGGGCAAAGATTTTGAATAAAAATGTGCAAAACTGAAAATCCATAGTGATGATCAAAAATATGAATAAATTCAAAAATCTTTTAGAAGGGAAGATTGAAAGGATTTCAGAGTAATTTCAGACTGAGATAACTTTTATTATTTGTTTGCTGTTGCCTGTGTCTCTTGTCATTTTGCCTTGTAGAAGATATATTGTGCCTGATGTACGGGAGAAGTTATTGTAAGGAAAGTGATCCGGGAAAGTGGATGGTAAATTATTCCATTGATTGTGATGGCAGTTACATAAAGTCCCAGACAATGCAAGTTAGATCCTCTTTTTTGCTACACTGCTATAATTCTACTTGAGTCTGTTGAATTACTCCAAATGTACTTAGTTCAGCTCAGAACCAAAATCTGTACTAGCACAAACACATTTCCCCATCCTTTCTTTCCCTTTGGCAGCTAACTTGATAATTTTCTGTCTTAAAAGGAAAAAGAAAAATAGGACAAAAATATCCCCAAAAAACAACTCCCATTTTTAAGAAGGTTTTTGCTACTGAATTATGTTCATTAACAAAAATAAAGACATAAACTGTGCTTATCTATCTTCCTGCTCAACTTCTCCATGAGCATTAGAGTTAGCTATTTTGGCAAGAAGCTTTAATCAATTAACATTAAAAACATTTAATGTTAAAAGCTGCATTAACTAGTAATTTATGAGGAACGCAAATGTACAATATATTTAGTTTACTAAAATGCTTTTTTTTTTAAAGTTGCATCATGCCTGATGGTTCACCAAAGTATTGTTAATCAAAGTATATGATTGTAGTAGTCAAATCAGCTAAAATTTTCATGAAGATATCTTGCATAAGACAGCCAGAAAACAATATAATTAAGTATTTTTAATTGTAAAGGACAAAAGTATTTACAGAGATTCCAGGAAGGAGAAACACTCCACAAAATAGGAGTGTTGAGGTTTGGGGATGGAGGGGTGTGATGAATGGACGGGAATGCAGGGGTATTGACAAGAATTTTACATATCAAAGTGCAAAATAGCCCTTTGTACTCCCCTGTGATACCATTCCCACACTTTTGTTCCCACCACATGGTCCACCCTCTGTGTTGCTTGATACTGAAGTCCTGTGTGCAGGAATTCCTGAAACTCATTTGGCTCTTCTGATATCAAAGAGACATGTTCACATGACTCAATGTGTGTACAGGTTAGCACATGCTAGCTAACTAACTAACTAATACTGCTTAGTACTCTGCTTAATTTTCAGTATTAGATAAAAAAACACTCCCAGGACAAAATTTCCAGAAATGTAACTATCGTGACATTTGCTTGCTACAGTAAGTGATACAACTATAAAAATTTATACTGAGGATGTAATATTTGGGGAAAATTGAGCATATGATCAATTAATGTAATTAAATGCTTAAACAGTCTTGCAGACATGAATATACAAATAAATATAAAGAGTAGTTAGACGGTTTGATTTGTCTCTGTTACCCTGTATGTTTCCAAAGGAAGAAAGCCTTTTAAACTCTCTGAGTATTTCATAATTTGCAGACAACTTTTGCATGAAGCATAAATACAGAAAAAAATAAATATTTGAAAGGTGGGACAATAGAAGGTTCTGATCCAGTTGTTACTTTCTCTGAAGCTTCATTCTTTGTACATCCAGCAAGACTATTTTGTGTATAACCACAGATTGAACAAACTTCCTAAATCCTTAATCTTTCACTGAGAGCTGTAATATTGCACTAACGTCCATTCCACGTTATACTGCTGTTTCTTATAGCTATCCATCCCAAGTGTTGGTGTGGCCTTTCTTCCCTTTATCAGAGCAAGTGCGTGAGAAGCAGTTCAGAAAATAAACAGTTGTAGAAGAGGAATTAAATAGGATTATACTTGAAGCCTCTGGTTATACAGAGACTGGCTTCAGGCTTGATTTAGTGGCAACTGAGTCATGAATACTCAAATTGCTGAGTGTCAGCTGGTTCTGTACGGAGACCTGAACTGTGCAACGGGCCTCATTTCCCTTGATGTTTTTGCATGGTATCAAATTCTGGTTTTTAATGTTACTGGAAGTATAGGAAACTGGGGACATTTGAAAAAAAAAAAACAACTCAGGTAGGAGGGGAGGACAGGGAGAATGCAAGGATTGTGTGTGCTGCCGCTGCAGTCTGGTAGCAAATAGCTGGAGAAGATGATGCCACTACAGACAGAGCTAAGAATAAGCACTACACCTTCCTTCCACTGTAAGCTGAAGTAAGTTTTCAAGTTCATTTCTGCCCCACTCCAGCCACCAGTAACACTGGCTGAGTGTGAGGAAAGATAAGGTCGTGTGTGATCCCACAGCCTTGAAAACAAAAGCCTGTTCCTGCAACATCTTTCTGTGCTACTAGGCTTTGTAACTGTACAGCAGTGATCTATGCATATCTAACATAAAGGTGATTAGTACTGTATGACAATTTCAGCCAGCTCTCAACAGGCAAGATGGACTATAAATATTTATCGTACTATGTGGGCTTCTCTCTTGCAAAGTTCAGTAGTCCATTTATCCAGAAGAGAAAAAAAACATAGCCCTGGATTTTCATTGAACAGGAAACAGTGTTTCAGAAACACTGGGCGTACTCTGGGTAAAGGTAAGTAAGGAGGAAAAGAGTTTGCTCTGCTAAATGCCTGCTATATTGTAAACCATTTAAGTTCAAAATCCACAAATTATGGCAAATAGCTTGGCAGAATAAATACTAAGTGTACTTCTTGTAGGAAAGAACTTTGCAATGTATTTTCTGTATAGGCTGCTATTTTATGAGCAAGAGCACATTTAATGTAGAGAATTGCATAGAAAACATGGTCATCCCTGCTCAGATGCTATCCTGACCAGCTTATATAAACACTACCTAAAGCTGCTAGAGATTATTTGCAGAACATTGGATCTGATGAGCTCGAATATAAGATAGCTTGGGTAGTATAATATTTGGGATTACCATAGTAATCTCTTTAGGGAAAGTGTGCAGTATCAGCAGAACTATTGCTTGAGTCTTTCATGGAAATAGAAACTGTACAGTAATAATTCTGCATTTATTATACACTTAAATCTTTCCCTGTGAATAAGACAATTTGCTGAGATCTTTATGGGGCCCAGGGTAAGGCTTTGGGAATTCAATTAAATATCTCTGATTTGAACTCACCTATGGAGCCCAAATCGTTGGTTTGGCAACCTCTTTTTGTTGTGTGGTAACTTGTTTTACTGTAGCACCATCCTTTGAAGTTACACACAGAATTTCCTTGCATGTAAGTTACTAGGGAAAAGAGTTCATAAATCAATAAAGAGAAGTCCATGTTAAGAGACAATGAAGATATTTCTGTACAGATTTACAGAGAGCTGATGAGTTGTCAAAGTTTACTAATCCTTTGACCCTTTCTGACCTCTTTGAACACAGCCTTTCAGGGGTCAAGCTTTGAGCTGTAGGTTCTGGCAAGGGAGCTAAATTTCCTCTCTTTCGAATCTGAACACTAGGCTGTACTGTGTTAGCCACCATCACCCTGCACAGGATAAAAGCAGTGCTGCTTCTCTTCTGCTGTTCTCCCTCCCTGTGAACCATCCCACAAAAGTCCAGGACAGCCGTAAACACTTGTGTTTCTTATGCTCTTCAACCACTCTGTCTTGTACAAAATAAAAAATAAAAAAGCTGCTAGGTAGGAATTTCTGTGCCTTTTGGTGTTTCATTGGGTGTTGGGCTGCCATTCTTGCCAAAAACACTGCACAACTTTTATTTGGAGTCCAGGAAACAGCATCGCCACCACTGTGTTGTAACAAACCCTTGGAAGTCCAGGTTTTCTGTTAATTTACAAATGGTTTTAACTCATTAAAATCATCACTTCTGAAAAAAAAATACTGGTGGTCCAAAATAAGTATATATCAATTGTGTCACAACATCATGTCACTGCTGTTAAGACTGTTATGGTTCTTTTTCTCACAACTAGCTTTGCTCCCCAGAGAATCATCCAACTTTGCAAATCTTGCAGCTTTTCTATTTGATTAGCTTAGCGAAACTCAGCTCTGAGCAATTGTCCTTAACCTGTTTTAATTTTGAAGTCTTTTGCTCCTATCTAATGTGTGATAAAAAGCCAGGGGTGCAAAAGCATTTCTTTTTAAAAGAATGCCCCCCTTGGTCTAACAAAATATATTACATCTATCTGAAAATCTCATCTGTATCCTTGGACCACCACAAGCATAGCAACTTTTTACTATTCATGGTTTGTTATATAACACTGCTAGATCCATTGTGGTTACACTCAGAAGAAAGAAACGGCATTTGAACAAAAACATTTTTTCTTATTTCTGTTCTTAATTGCAATGGGAAAAGGTTATTCTACTGCACTCATCTTTTTCCTATATATTCACCTTCTCTGTTGAATGTAATGACAAATAATCTATGCAAATCATTCTTTCCAGACTTGTTCCAAAATTAGTATGAAACAATAAGATACAAAAAAGATCAGGTAATATAAGCAGTTTTGAAATTACCTTTAGATCTGGAGCAGCCATAATCATTTGAACTCAGATTTCAAAGCATTTCACAGTGGTCTGTAAGCATTACTATGACGTGAAAGAGATACAAAAAGTCTTCCAAAGAATATATCTACTGTGCAGATATAAACATATTTCCTTTGTATGCAAAACCTGCTAAAAGGCCAATATATAACATGTAATTTTGAAACTGTTCATCAGTCTACAGACATTGTCCTGCATATTTCTAAGGTTTGATCTTGCCTTTTCTTTTAAAAAATAAATTTTAGATGCAGACAATAAGGATGCGTAACATAACTACATAAAGACTTTTTTTTCATCAAAAAAACTTGAGGTGTTAAAGTTTCTTTTCCAACAGTCTTTAGAATAACCATGCAATAAAGGGCTGAACTGATCTATAAGAAGTGGTGATGCACAATTCAGTACTTTATTTCCCCCCCACCCCTTCACTGGAAAATCATAAAAGAGGAAAAGAAAACTTATCACCAAAAACCTTCCAAGTGACATTGATTGTAAGCTAAAAAAATCCTTGACTAAGAGTGTGAGACCATGAAAGAAATCAGATTTGACAATTACATGGATTTATAGGAAAAACAATCTTCTTAGCAGTAAGCTATCACTCTTCTATTCCAAGCAATGATATATCAGATTTCTCAATATCCATCTTAGAGGACTACCACTCACCTTGAAATTCATGACAAGTTTTTATACATCATTTACAGATCAAATCTACTGTGTGCCTAGTGAGACATATAGATATACAAGAACTTCTGCTTCTGGGGAATTTGTACTTCTCTGCACATGAGGTATAGGACTGGCATATTTGGAATCATCAGCCTTGGGCACATGCAGACAGGGCCCTGGGCAGAGTGGGCCTGACAGTCTTAGTGGCTCTTAACAAAGGGTCCAGGGTCCAGTCTCAAAGTCTGAGTTGTCTGTGTCACTGTGCAAAAATGCTAAGATTTTATGAAAGCATTCTTTTCCTGGGTGAATTCTGTCATATCTGCTTACTCTAGTGGATGATTTGGGGTATAGCTGACAGCAAATGTATCTACAGACACATTAATTAACATTAGCTGGCATTAATTAGCTTATTGAGGTATTGCTAACTATGTAGCTCTCACTACATGAGGTATGACAGAGTCTGAAAATGTAACTAGTATCCTCAGCTTTATGTTTTTGGATTATTAAACACAAATGCAAAGCACCTGAAGTCTGCTGTGAAGACACAGAAAATCTAATCCAGTGGCAAAGGGGATATCAAGATCTAGTTGGCAGCCTAATTTATAGTGGAAACTTCTACTGATGGTAACATGCAAGGAAAAAAGCTTGTCTTACTGGCAGAGGTCAGGATAAAAAAAGCAGAGTCGACAACTAGATAAAAATGCTGAATATACTTAGTTTGAAATCACTTAGGGATACAAACATGAAAGTGAACTGAGCCTATCTACTAGCATTTTTTCAAAGAACTCCAGTTTAAGGATGATGGGAATTCTTGCAAGGTGAAGGAACTGTTTTTTTTGCTATTGGTTCTTGATTTGCCTTGATGTTTCCAAATGCAATCCCTCCTGGATCAACGAATGAGAGAGAGGACTTTCTCTTCAAAGTTCATGCCCAGCGTGCTTTAGTATCCTCTTTTGATCAAGAACTAAATATTGAAAGCTCTTTTTTCCCTTTGGAACCAAAGCTACAGGTCTGTGAGATTATATCCTGTCTCTCCAGAATGAAGTTCCTAAGATATTAAACAGAGATTATATAAAACGTGAGCTTTGCTTTTTTTCTTGTTAGACATCAAATGCATGTGTGTTTCAATCCTCACACATAATACGACACATTAGCTGCCTTTTAGACTTATCTTCATTTTAAGGGAAATTCAGCAAATTCACTTTCTGTATCCTTCCATATTTATTCATAATTTCACCAATATAACAATTCTTGAAGCCTGATATTACCTTACTTTTAGGATAATGAATTTTCTGCCTGTAAGTAAAGTTTTGCTGGTCAAAAATGAAGAAAAAAAGCAGCTCAGTGTACTTTTTTATTTCTCTTGGGGCGGCATTTGAGAAAATAGTTAATGCTTGGTTTGAAGATGGTTTTATGTACATGTTTGGTTTTATCCAAGTGTTCATTTTAAATGTGTATGGGATGATGTTGTGTTTCCTCCATTAGTAGAATTCCACCCTTTTTCCTGTTGTCCTGAGAGAATGAACTAGGCTCCAGGTGGTAAAGCCAGCATCTGTGGATTAGAGATACTAGTCATGTAGAATTAATTTCCATTCTGGCATTCTGATTTGTAGGGTGCCATATAAAACTAGAGGCAATTCCCAGTCCTAATGAACTTTAAACTTAAGTATAAAATTAGAGATGAATACCACACGGAGATGGGATGACCTTGTGGTACTGATGAGAGAAGCTACAGTTGCTGATCACAGTGCAGCATGTATTTAAACACTATACATGTTTTGTTAGACCTCAGGGTGATGTTGGTTTTGCAGGCTTTTATCAAGTGATACACCTTAAGACAGGATGAAAACTGAATGTGCTTGTTGACAAAATCGGACAAATGGACAGTTGAAACCCATGTTATTGGAGCCATTCTTCTTATTCACATTATTATTGTTGATGGGTAAGAGGGCATGTAGAAGTACCTTAAAAATTATTATAGATAGTTTTGCTCTTGTTCCTCCCTCACGTTTACTGCATTGGGAGAAAATAAGTTCTATTCCTGTGCTGCTGAAAGTTATTGTGGCAACTCTAATATTATTATTTCATTCCATTTTTGCCTCAATATTTGTGAAGCTGTACTGAATCAGTGTGTTTTATACTTGTGAGGAATTCAGAAGCAAGCTGCTTATTTAAAACAGCTATAAAGAAAGGTAGGATATACAGGTCCTAAACTGCTTGTTGGCCTAAGAGGAGATGGTAAGAAGAAAAACAACATAAAAATATAGGCAGCTGAAGAAAGATGCAGTGTGAAAAATGTGTAGTAGCATCTCACAATCATTAAAACTGCAACAGAAACCTGGTACACTGGGTGTTAATTACAGTAATTCAATAGGTTTCTGGGAATACAGTGGCTTCTTTTTCATTTGGCCTGTACAATTCATGACTTAAGTTTTCTGTTATGAATCCTTAAATTGTTCTGCTGCTGTTTTATGAACAAAAAGAAATGCCTAGGAGACAGTAGCAGAGTATACTTTTCCAAACTTTTTCAAATGCTTTCTGTATCATAAAGATGCTGCCTTTTCTGTGAGCTCACTAAGGAGCCATGGTAGCAGTTTCCTAGATATTTTGTATTTACTAATTTATAGAATGGTTAGTTTTGAATAAGGGTTTGAATTAACTGATGACTCACAAGTCTAAAGTACTTATTTCATTTTAATTGAAACCCGGAGCCTTAGTATTTAGTGACCTGGTTCATAATTATTTACCATGAACATAGTATTTATAATTGCAAGTCCATGGAATTACTGATTGCTTGCAGTAACAAGTACTGTGCTAAAATGCAGTGAGTGTCACAGTATTAATTCTATCTCTGTACCTATTGCAGTTACAAACTATATCTGCAAGTCACATTAAAAGTACCCTCATATTGTTTTGGGGTTTTTTTATTTCCTTTGTCTTGTCTTTTCCCAAAGATCTCCTCAAATTCTCACTGTAGTTGCTGCCTCAGACATTGACATATGTCTTTGAGGCTTGTCAACATAAAGCAGTGTGTGGTCGCAGAGCTGAGCCATGCTCCCTCCATGTGACTCCCAAGCAGAGACCTGAGAACAATTACTCAAACTAGCCTCTCAAACAGCAGTACCTGGAGATGCATGTTTAAATGCTTTAATTATCTCAGTGGGGATAAGACATAAGAATTTTTGAGCAGGATCAACCTGGCAAAAGTGTGAAGGAGTTGTAGATGTTTTTCTATAAGGAATTGCCTTCTTTTTTATGCATCTGTCATGCCAGGATGGCTAGCACATATTAGTTTCTAAAGAAGGGAAAGAAACTACCTCCACTTAGTCCATGAAAACAAAATGGAATACAGAAACTAACCCAAAAATTGTGAATGGTGTAAGAAATTTTATTTCTAGATATGAACTTTCTCTAAGTACAAAGACAGGCAAGATTTTGGTTCTGAGTTGTCTCCATCCAGAACATACTAACAAATTGCCTTTTCCTACAATAAAATTAATTCTATCCATCCTGGATTAGGAGCAGCTTAAAAACTAGTCTGCTTACCTAAAATTGTGTGTGATCAGAGACAGCATCTCAGGAAATTGAGCTCACAGTGGGGAGCTGAAATCTCTTTAGCCACCCATGAATGTCCCTCTCCCCTGGTTCCTTTGGGATATGGTGTCCCAAGGGAATAGTTACTTGACTTTTCAGAGAAGAGGTCCTGCTAGCCTTCACCTTGTGCAATTTACCTTGGTAGGCCTCCACCCTAAGTAGAGGGGTAGGGGAATAGGGGATGCAATGCATCTTTCAGTGGGAAGTGTGGTAGCTCTGCAGAACATAGTTCTGAATTTTGGTTGTTTAACCACATGGTGATAAGGTAGCTTAGGAAACTCTTGGCTTCTGCTAAGAGTGATAAATTACAACCATGGGTAGAAATGGGGCAAAATCCAGAATATATCACCACATTGTCACAGCATCTACTGTACAGGTGTACTTAGTGCCTAGCTTACAATGTGCATTCATTTTTAAGTACTTTTTTTTTTCCCAGCATTTGTAACCTTTTCAAATTCCCACAGGTTTGAAATGGGATGATCATCTTAGGGTGAGCATCTGTACAATAACGTTGTTTCCCTGTCTCCCAATCCATTTTGGAGTTGAATATTCCAGTTAAAGTACTAATGATTGGCGATCTCTGTGCTTAGGCTAGCCTTACTGCACAAGTTCTCAGCTTTGGTAACCAAGGATTTGATGAGTGACCTGGATTGCAGAGAACTACTGCTATTGTTGCCCTGGGCATGGAGGAAAGACATGTACCAGGAGTTCTGACCTGTACCAAGTATGATGATACTTCCAAGTGGCAGGAGAATTGCGAGGAGGCATGCATCCCACATAGGAAAACAAACAAAAGGGAAAGAATATAGGTTTTCCATTTCTTCTCAATACATCTGATTAGATTGAAGGCACAATCCTTCCCTACATTTCAGAGTATGTACTCTTACAGCCTTGTCAAAGGAAACACACAAGATTCAAAGTAGTTAAAGGAAGCAAACAGCTATGTTAGCAAAAAAATATATGGAAGATAGTGAAATATGTTTTCTTTCTCCAAATTAAATGACTATTATGCATATAAAAGGATCTGAATAATATCTATATTCAAACATTTCAAGATAGTACCTGGCTCTCCCAGCACACAACCACTGGCTACCTAAACTCAGCCTGTGGGCCTTGCTTGCCTGTGACCTAGTACTGAAACAAATAGCTTGAGGAGAAGGAGAGGTTAAGCAATTTGCTAATCCATCTCTGCCAGTGAGATTGGTATCTCTGTGTGACTTGAAGCCGTAATCCAAAGCATGTGAAAACATCATCATGTCTACTGTTCTGAAAAATGCATCAAAATATACCATGTAATTCTACCTCAACAAAATGAAAAGTCATTACTATTTGAAATGTGTAAGCAAGAAAAATCCAGCTAATTATTTAGGACCCCTAATAACTGTCATTAACAGTACTGGTCATGAAATTAACAGGTAAAAACAAAATGGAGAATAGGAGGAAAAACTTGCTAATCATGAGATATCTTAAATTGTGGAAAGGTTTTGTTGTGTATGGTAGAAACTACATAATGTGAAGGAATTAAAATTTGCCAAATCAAAGCATCCAGAACCACACAGTACAATACAGAGCAGTTTTTTGTTGTCAGGAGGGTGAACAGGTTATCTGTTGTCTAGTTCTAGTTTTTAAGATCTTCGTTTGAGAAAGAAATGAAATAGAATTATATACTCAAAATATTTGTCTACTTTTCTCTTTCAGCGCAAATTGAAGTGATACCGTGCAAAATTTGTGGTGATAAGTCCTCCGGAATACACTATGGAGTCATCACATGTGAAGGCTGCAAGGTATGAGATTTTAATACAGCACAGTCATCAGCATCTGCATTAGCTTCAGGCATCTGTGTACAATAATACACTCTTACACGCTTTCAATCAAGTAGTGCCAAAGGCTGTAAAGCCTGCTGCTGATATAGATGCATTTTATGTTTAATTTTACTAGTTGCTTTCCTTTTCATCAAATAGTCTTTAGAGTTACCTCCTCATCTGAAACATGAATTAATCATATCTGATACAGTATAAGTGCTGATACAGAGGCTGGCAACTGTAAGTCATACCTGTTCTACCTTAAATCAGCTTGTGAGGTGAATTTCTTATCTTGTTTCCTATACAATCCATGTAGCATTAAAAGTTGGCATGCTGTCACAGTTCCACATCTTCAAAGCTTGCAGGTGTCAGTTTGGTCCTATTTTATTCTCTTTATATACTCTGCAGGACAAATTGTAATCTCCAAAAGAAAATATACTTTACATTATCAGTAGCCTAAATCCTTTTCATTCTTCCTTACAGGCTCCAGCACAGGGCAGTTCCTGGAAATTGGAGGTTTAAAAAAAAAAAAAAATGGAAAGGAAAGGAAAACAGTGTTCCATACTGCTTAGTCATATTAACATATTATCCCAGCCATTAGTTCATAAACACAAATCAGACCCCAAGCCAAGAGAAGAAAGGCTTCAGTTTTCAACTTTAAAAATACTCTGTGATTTTATTATCTTAAGAATCATATCATTACTTGTGGGAAACCAGAATTTCATGTGACATGTTGCTATTTCAGCTTTGACTGTAAATGTAGAATTATCAAGATGGAGAGGCAGCATCTCTGATTTTTTCTGTGGAAATACACAACATGGTACATATGAAAACAGATTCATATTTGTAGAGTGAAATGGCAAATCTGTATTTACTTAATGCTTTACAAAATTTTAGAACTTCTGAAAAATCTAAAAATTTGAGAGCACCCATTCCCAAAAGAAAGTTTTTAATGCCAACATGTTGAGAAGCAATATATTGTCAAAGATCAGATTTCTTTCAGAAACATTAACAAATAAACGGAACAACTCACAGTGTGTCACTCTTATTGTGACACTGGACTAGAAATAAGAATCTTCTTATGATGATCACATGAAATAGGATTAGACTAATTGATCTGGTACTTAAAAAATTGGCACAATAGCTACAGGAGAAAAATGCATTAAGCAGAAAAATAGCATCTTGTCTTGGTACTCGGTGCCCACAGAGCAGTTAGGGGTAGAATCTCACATAGGTGTGATTAGGGTTAATGCTGGCCCTTATGTGTGCCTCAAGAGATGATATCCCTCAGCTCTGTGTGCAGACTGCTTATCGAGATAAAGAGCTTCTCTTCCACTTACAACAATTTTAACCCTATTGTTTTTGTGACAGTTTTACAGTATCAAATCAATTAGTCTAATCTAGTTTTGTGAGCCTGTTGTGAAAAAATATGTCAGTTTTCACATCTGATCTGACAGGAGGCAACCCAGCCTGTCAGAGCTCTTTTTTAAGGTAACTGCTATCTCAGGCAGTGCAATCTGCTCTTTATTGACCAGCGATTAAATAACTATTTGCTCAGCCTGCATATTAATAACTGGGCATTTCTGGCTCCTGTTGTCTGAATGCGTTAGAAATCTGAATTAATTAAGAAAGAGACCATGTGTGGAAGAGAGATGAGAACAGTTCCACAGGCATGCACACATGTTGAGCCAAGCACCAGACAGCGGCAGCATTTCAGGACATAGCATATGAGGACTGAACTGCCACTGGCAGTGCTACAAACTTCAAGGGACAGGAAATCCTGTGACGCTGTGTCCCTACATTAGCTACGCTACTGCAAATGCAAATTATAAGTGCGTATAAGCGGCATCATAAATATTACTGCTGTTTTGTGTGCTTGCCTGTGTGTACTAGACAGCCTGCTGGACCCACTGAAGAAAATGGTGGCTCTGCCATTACTGTCACTGAAAGGGTGAAACCTAAAGACAGATTTCTATCCCATCTGTCTCTGTGGCTCCTTCTCTTGATGAGAAAATTTTTATCATCTCTCCTGCCTACCCCCAGTGCAAAGAATTTGCTTCCACTCTTTTGTTATGGTTTAGACAGTAGTTCATGTGACCAATTCCCTTCTCAGACTGCTGGTGATGGATAAAGTGACTTGCTCAAGATTCAGAAAGATAGTGTTGAGAATATTGGGAAACCTGTCTTTAAGCCTGTAGCTCCTCAGTAATTAACTGCATCCTCCTTCCCCCAAAAGGAATTATTCTCAGTAAATATAGCTAATATTATATAAATAGCCCCATAAAAATGAAATTAAAGTATTGTCTGTACATTTAGACAACATTTAGATCTTGTGAAGGAGAAAGAGTACAAAAGTCTCCTTAGAAAAATAAATTACCTGATGTAGATTGATTTTATTATGTAACCATTGAATTTTTTCCTAAGATGGGCAAAGAAGGAACAAACAAATTCTTCTGAGATAAGATCAATCTTAATGGGAAAAAAACAACACTACAGAATAAGGCATAGTTAATGCTAGATGTTTGTGCAGGTTTTTTTAACATTATTTAATTAATTATTTTTTCTCTGAAATCCATATCCAAATAGGAGGTGCTAAAATCTAAACATTTAAACCAGAAAATCCTTCATATGTTAAAACCAAAACTGGCTGTAAAGTTCAGCAAATAGAATAGAAATATCTGCAATTAGCATCCACTTAGCCTTAAATTAAACTCATCTCAATATTTTCGGGAAAGTTTAGGTTAGTCAGGATCAGATAAATCCCCACTAGGTTTTTTTCTGAGTTCCCTTAAAGGACATCAATGTTCTCAAACTTGCAAATTATAAAACTGAATTTAGTTTTCAGTCATACTGTAATCACTCATAAAACCATCACAGGCCAGATGAAGTGAGTCACTTTATACTTGACCTCAGGAACCAGTGCTGCTGGTGTCCTTGGTGGGGCACCATACCCCTGTCACCTGTTCTTACTTACACCCCACACCATCCTCATTGGGTTCACCAGGACCTCACTAAGGATTCAGTCACTACTTGTAGCAGGTGAATTGAGCATTGTGACACTGTCACCTTGCCGCTTCCCTACTCTCTTTCCCCCAAAACACATGGCTGCCACAATTGCCATTGCTTATTATTGCCGTCTGCCTGTGTGGAGATAACACTGGTTTGGCCTGATAAATGAAGTTAGCTCTTGTTTTCTGGCTCCTTTCAGAACTGTTTGCAAACTAGCCCAGAAAGGCACAAACACTTTGGTATCACTTCTGGTGACTAGTGTAACTGCAGTAAGGCTATCCTTCAGCTCTCCAACCACAGAACCTTGTAGCTGACTGTCTCTAAAGATACAGAAGTGGCCAAGGAACTTTTCTTTGCTTCTCTCTGGACTTGCTGTTCCTCCTGTTCTTATTTCATAGGTAAAAAAAAGACTATCATAAAATGCCTTCTCCCTCTCTCTTTCTCTCACTCTAATCCTCACCCCCAGCTTCAGTCCTTTTGTCACCTCTGTCATTTCACATCACTTCTACCATAAAGGTACCTCTTGGTGTTGTTTGTAGCAGCTGGGAGCTCATAAAATATTAGGTATGGTTTAATACTCTCTTTCTAGCCTTCTGATCTTTAGCCAAATAGCTCACAACTGGCCAGAAAAACCTTCTAAGAGATAGAATAGCTACAAAATTTTACATAGATAAAATGGATAATGTTATATTCCATTGAAATGGAAAATGTCATTACTTTCTCATGGTAGTGTCTAAAGGTGTTGCTTTCTCCTTTGTGTATTGGCTTTACTTGATACAGTCATTAAATCCTAGTGCTTTTGTGATGCTTGAATTTGAATTACTTTTCACTCCTGAAGTGTATGGTCCCTCCAGATCAGATCAACATTTGCCAGGTTAAATTGAACAGCAGACTTCAGCTGCTAATGCTATACATAGCCAGTGTCAGTTATTTCCAGTCTCTCTCATTAAAGGAAGAAAATAGTCAGAACAAGTACTTCTAAGTCATCTGTTTACAAATGCTGACAAGCTTTTCCTCTATTAGGAGCAAGCATTAAATGATACATGGTCATTTTTACAGAATAATGCACAATTCTCCTTATTAAAAGTCAATGTTCTTTAATTTCACTGTACAAGACCAACACGTCTGCAAAGCCATAGCCTAAGTACTATTGCACTAAGTAAGACTTTATTGTAGTCGTTTGCATGATTCTCTCTGTGTGTGTCTGTGTTTCTGTGTGCACATATATGCCCATGGTAATACTCTATCTTCTTGGCTCTCTTGACCCTAGGGATTCTTTCGGAGGAGTCAGCAGAACAACGCCTCCTACTCCTGCCCAAGGCAGAGAAACTGTTTAATTGACAGAACCAACAGAAATCGTTGCCAACACTGCCGACTGCAGAAATGTCTTGCCCTGGGAATGTCTCGAGATGGTAAGGAGTCAGATTCCTGCTTCATGCCTAAACCCTTTGAAACTCTTCTTTACTTCTGGCTTACTTAAACTCCCTGTAGATTTCTGGAAAAAGAGAGAGGAGAAGCTCCTTGCTTTGTAATGTATCACTGTGAGACACAGATCTTTGCCATTTAGTTAACAAGAGAGGTGGGAGGGATCACAGAATGAAGAGCAGTATTAGTTTGGAACAGAAAGAGTCAGAATTGAAATGTAGTTTTCTGATCAAAAGCACAAAGAGGGTCACCTCTGGAAAAGTGGATTTAAATTCCAGTTTAGATAACCTTTTATATTAAACATTAACATCTATCTTAGCATTAAATATTGATGTGTGAAAGCATTCTTTTTCTTGAGATCTCTAAAAGTCTGTGGCAGTAAACCATCAGTTAGCAAATTTACACCTTGAGAGCATTAGTTTTCAGTTTGTTTTATTCCGAGCACTTGACCAAATATTTTGCATTGTTGAAAACATATTTCTTTTACCTGTACACTGCCCCCTGTCCCTGGCTGGGTCTATGGAAGAAATGTTTCACAGTTTAGGACTGAAAATAAACACTACACCAGAGGAAAGCTCCACAGTGAATCCAATAGCAGGATCTTTTGGTCCTTGCAAAGTCCTGGTCCATCTTCCAAGCTGTAGTGTGACAAGCTGTGATCGGCAGGCCAAGCACTTGCACCACACCAGAGCTGCAGGCAGTGGGAGGCTTGGGCAAGGCTTCCTACATCCCACCTACCCCAGCCACCACTGTTGTTTCCAGTTTACAAGGTCAGGAAGTATGACAAGAGAATATTCAATTTTTGAAGGCATGTTATATTAATTTTGACTGCCTGGCAGCAGTTTTCTGTCTTAGAAAGTTTGTACAAAATGTGTCATTTGAACTTAATAGTCGTGATAGAGATAGCTATGATAGAGAAGTTACTTAAAAAGCCATTTCTTTATATGGTGCATGGATTGTAAACTTATTTAAAATTTGGACTACAATAAGTCTTTTCCTGCCTTAGTGTGTCTCATATCTCACTGAAACAACTTCTTCATCAGTCTCACAAATCTGGGAGGTGCCTCACAGTCTAGTCTTTAATCAGTGAACCCTTTTTGGTCCTAAAACGCAGCTTGATGCCTCAGCTCCCGATTCTTCCTGAAGGAGATTAAAGTAGTAACATTTCAGTAATTTAACAGTATGTGCTTTCCTCCTAAAAGTAATATCTTCCAATGATTTGAGGTATCACAAGGACATTTTAATGTTACTGACAGCACTGTCTTCCCAACCTATAATTCAAGGACCGCTGTGTACAGACAAAGGGAGTGATTATTCTGACAGTATCACTTTCTTCTCTCATTGTTTCTGTAAGAGTGTTTATACTTAACGATATTAAGAGCTCTTGCAATTTTAAAATAGCTGCATGGATTTTTTTAACAGATAATTTGAATGTGGTTTTTACCTCTCAGCCATGTAACAGATTCATTTTTATCATGCAGAGGCAGGATGCTAATTGACAGCAGCTGGAGAATCCAATTAATGAATACATAATGAGAATAAACAGTGGGTGTTTTTTTTTATTAGCAAGGCCCTAAATTTGAAGAAAATACACAGTTTCATTTTTCAAAATACAGTCATTGTATATTGTCCTTGAGGGTGTGCAGTGCACCACGGACTGATTCTAGGAGCAGGCTGTGTTTGTCTGAAGTAGCTTCCAGCCTGTGTGAATGGCTGCAAGTAAGCCGAGGTTGGTAACAAGAAAAAAACCTCTTAGTGTAAAAAAGTACAAATAAATTGAAGAGGATGCCAACTCCTTGGTATTCTGGCACTGCCTTTTCATATTACACTCTACCTTTCCTGTTCTTTTTCCTGACTGAAGATTTCTGCATTCATCCACACATGTAGGCTCAGACTCTTCTTGAGGGCTATAGCTGTACTATAAAGCAGCAAAAATGGGAACCAAGCCCATTTTGTGCTAATAAATGTGAAGATTGTGAATTGATCCTAATTACAGATGGACTGGAAATAATCAGTGTTGAAAAACTTACCTCATAGTACATAGAAATCAGTATTTCCAGAGCAATGTCCTCTTATCTGTGCTCTGGTAAATTCTGCTGAACGTATTCCACATTTGTTTTAGACCACAATCAAAAACTACTTCTGCAGTGAGATCCCTAGATTTAGCCCAGTAGAAAGTCAGAGTTTACAGAGAGATGGAGGCAGGGGGGGAAGATAATCAGCTATGACCCACTGTATATGCAAGGCTGCGGATTTACTCCTTCTAGTTCCACAGCAATCAGCCTGTCATTTTTGAAAATTTCAATCTCAGTGTAATGAACCCTGCTCCTGGGCAGACTGGTTTGCACTCTGATGTTTTCCTCCATTTCTCATCAGAAGGAATGCGTGGATTTGTGCAGGCAGATTATGTAAATTGATTGTGTAAATCCCTGGGACTTTCCTCTGTGGAAAAGATGACATTCATTTGTGCTGTTTACCTTCAAATCTGTTATTTTCCTCTAGGTTCTAAGTCTAACTTGTAAGATATTTTTGTTACAAAAGTGTGAATATAACACCCCATTGAAAGGGTGCGATAATAAGGCTTTAGAGCCTGTTTTCATCCAGAGTACTAATCTTGTTAGTGCACTGTTTAAAGCTTTGTGGAAAGTTGGTAAATCACATGGGATATGAATCTACAAACCATACATTTCATGCAGCTCATGTTGTTCAGTTAACACAGATATAAAAGGACGTATGGTCTTTTTAACATTCACTGTGGGAAGTGAGTTGCTTGACTGAGACCCTCCTGTCAAATAGGAGTCATTGTCATCACCTTGTAAATCTAAGCACGTAATACCTTTTTCTTTGTGAGAAGCGTACAGTGTAAAGCTTTGCATCCTCTCTCATTTTCACAGGAAAATACAAGTTTCCACAGCAAAAGTAGTACTGAAAGTAAATATCAAAACAGTGGTGGGATTGAAGGGAATCAAGAAAAAAATAAAGACAACAATGGTTTGCATTGTGCTTTGCTTTTCAGCTGTGAAGTTTGGAAGAATGTCCAAAAAGCAGAGAGATAGCTTGTATGCTGAAGTGCAGAAGCACCAGCAGCGACTGCAGGAACAACGGCAGCAGCAGAGTGGTGAGGCAGAAGCCCTCGCCAGGGTTTACAGCAACAACATCAGCAATGGCTTGAGCAATCTGAATAATGAAACTGGCAGCACCTACTCAAATGGGCACATCATTGACCTGCCGAAGTCTGAGGGTTACTATAATGTGGATTCTGCCCAGCCTTCCCCAGACCAGTCTGGGTTAGACATGACTGGAATCAAACAGATAAAACAGGAACCTATCTATGACCTCACCTCTGTACCAAACTTGTTTACCTATAGCTCTTTCAACAACGGGCAATTAGCTCCGGGGATATCCATGACTGAAATAGGTAAGCAAAGTTTCTATTCTTCTAGTGTAATGTGCTCATATATAAGCTAGATTGCAAGATTATCTTTATTAAAACATTATATAGGTATTCTGTACACAGGTACACAATAATTACATGTTCAAACGTGTATACGGGCTAACACATACAGGGAGTAAAGGAAAGAAAATCAATCTGGCAATAATTGACACAGTATCAAGGCAGTTCTCTTTTTACCAAGGTCTGCAAATTATGCAGTTTCTTAAACTCAGCAGTTCATGATCTGTTTAGGAAATAGAAGCTCCAAAGCAGGTGATTAATCAGTCAGAACCAAGCTATAATTAGTAGTAAGGAGCTTGTTTCAAATGTGTTCATTACTAGCAGGGTTAAATGATCTCTTCAGCCAGCCATCTGTATTCATGTCAACACCCAGAGTCCCCATGGCAGCTAATATTAGGGTATTTATTGTCAAAAAGCACCAGCTCGCTACTTCTGGTGCATGGATGTACATGCAGAGCAAGTTCACTGAATTTATGAGGTGCACAAACTCTGAATGTAGTTGGATGGACACCCCTGCTCCTTTGCTTGAATGACTTGGAGAACCTGTCTCTTGATTTCTTCTTTGAAAAATAGCAGAGACCTCTCTGTGAGATGAGACAGTTCAAAAGGCAACAACTAACGGTGATTCTTCTCTAAGGAGTATTTTTGTTCAGCTGATGCCTCTAGACGTACCTCTCCAACACAACTGGCAGTACTACTTCTATTATAAAGAAATAACATGAAAGAAGATTGGCATCTTAATTAGGTACTTCCCACCTCAACAAGTGAAGTATGCTGAGTCAGTTGTGGTTGGGAATATAATCAAAAGGTAACACTTTGTTCATGGAATTTAATTAAAAAGAAAGAAGTAGAAGAAGAAAAATACTCTATTCAAGAGCAACCATAACAATTTAATTAATGTCACATCATAAAAACCCTCTATAGTTCTGGCCTGGCCTTGCTGCCTCATGGATGTACACTGAGCTATGTACATTTATGTGAGTACTCAGACCTTCTGAGGGCCCTGGAGATGTGGCATGTACTTTGTATATATTGCAAAAAGGGTGTATGTAGTAGTTACTGTCTGATAAAAAAAATGAAGGTGCAGTTAGAATCTGTAGCATGTTTTCTACCCATGGACACTCACGTGCAGGAAGCTGTATAACAGATTTTGTGCTTTAGTTTCAAATTGCACAGGAGAAAGTTATGGTTTTCTGCCACTCTGTTTAGTAAGACATGTTTTATTTTCACGTTTTGCCTAGGCTCCTGGCCGGTGAATTCCTACACCCACAGCATAGCAGCACAGAGGGTTAGTGAGGAACTTCCACTCCAACTCCCCTCTTGGCTTTTGTGACCATATGAATATTACTCACATGTGGCTAGTGCAAACCTCAGTTCTGCAACAGTGGTTCACTGTTCTCCAAACCAGCTGAGAGATAATTTAAACAGTCATAAGAGTTGTTTCCATGCAGCACCCTGTATCAAAGGAAAATGTTTCCAGAGAGATCAGAGGAGTTATCAGAAATACTACAGTTCTGGTATTCCATGAATTAGGGTTTGTGCTCAGTTACAGAAGTGAACCCAAAGAGAGGATATGTCCACAGGACTATATCCTTAGTGGCTAAAGGATCCCACTGAAGTCAATGGGAACTTTTGATTCCAGGAGCTTTAGAGAATCATTTAACTTTTATCACTTGCAGGATTGCTTAGAAATAATGCATCATTCTTAAATTTTCACCCATCTGGCCAGTGTTCCCCTTCTGGAGCACACAAAGTGGGCAAAACCTCAGAGCACAGGGAGCAGCACATAGTGAAGGGCCCGTCTCCCAGTTGACAGCAAAATTCAAGTGCTGGGATTTACCTCTCTTCCTTTTGAAATCGGAGCTGGTGCCCCTAAATTGCTAGGATTTTACCCAAGTATTACTACATGTCATTTGTAGCACCTACAGCAGAGGTAAGGGTTTTAGTGAGAGATAATGTAGTATAACAGATCAGCTGACACAGCTGAAAAAATGGAAGAGATGTACCATAAAATATTTGGATTAGTGCACAGGCGAATGGTATTTTCAGTTTTTAAAAGCAAACAGAAAATGCCTCTTCATACTGGTGTGGATTGTTTGACCATCTGTAAAGCTGCACTCTTGTAGTCAAAGCAGGAAAATAAGCACTGGGATGCATTAACTTCATATTACAATGTACTTAAATTTCACAGCAGCATTGTCTTTTACTCACTCCTGTGAGATTTAGGAATAAATTCAACTCATGTTAAATAGAATTTACTGCCTTAACTGTTAGGTGAAATCATAGGGAATGTATAGGAGATGGAAAAGCTATACAACATTAATCCTCATGCTTGATAGAAATTTCTTTCTATTACCTTGTCTAGTGATATACTGAACAGTTGCTTTAAGGATCCCAGATTATGGTAATTCTTTTCCTCACTGAAGACTTTCTACCAGATTCAAATTTCTAGTCTGAGTTTTCTTCTGGTCCTTATATTCTTCAAATACATGTATTTTTTCAAGCACAACCTCAGTTTGCCACTTGCCTGATCTTGAGTGCAACCCTCTTAATTTTTTCCTCATCAACGAATGCATGAGATTTTTTCTATCCTTGAGCTCCTAGAAGTTGCTGAAAGCTCTCCAAGGGACAGATTTCTTCACAGGCAACCCTGAATCAAAGTAGTCTTTGCAACTTCTGCATCACATGCCAACCAATATTCAGTTCACTTATTCCTTCAGTGTTATTGCTTTGCTTGTTCCTGACTTCTCTCCTGTATAGGGCAGTTTTTATTAACATACCTCTGACTGCACATTTTCAAGTTTTAATTTTATTTTCTCTTTCTTTTTTTTCTAACTTTTTCAATCCTGTTACATTATGTCTTAGTCCTCATCGATCCTTTGTGGCTTCTTTCAAATTAGAATTATGTCTTTATTTAATTAACATGCTGTGAACCTTCTCTTTCAGATTATTAATGAAAATCTTAAATGCTTGTAAAACAAGTTCTAACAGTGGTCCCTTCTGCACACCTGAATAAACAACTTGCTGCAATTGCATAAATTACTTTAATATTTACTTTTTGCTTGTTATCCAAAAGGAAGGTTCTCTGAAAAGTCCAAATAAGTCTTCACTTCCCTGACAGTTTGCTGCAGTTATAAAAATAATATTTTCTAAGATACTCTATGACATAATTTAGATATCATTTAGATTCTTTGCTTCATGTGCTAATTTTCTAATTCTACTAAAAAAGAATCAAAATGGTCACGCCTGCGCCGATCTTTAACAGTTCTATATTTTAATTTGAATGTGAAAGTGCTCTTTTTCCTCAACATACCTTCATCTACAGAACACTTTGTAGTGGAAATGGAAATTGTTCAGCTTGGCAGTTTTGAAATCCAAAATTTTTAAACAGCAAATGTTTCAACACATAATATTAGAGTGGCACAGCAAGCAAACTATAGTTTATCCTGCATTGCATGATTGCTAATATCTTCAAATACTGTACCACAAAATAGGTGTAGGAGAAAGAGATGCTGGCAAAGTGAAGTTGGATGGGGCTCCTTGACATGTATTTAGTACTACTATATTCCTCCAAATTAGTTGAATAGTCCAGGGTACAACTGCATGCTATCTGATCACTATGAGAAACAGGATAATGTCTCCTATGGAAGAGAGTGCCAAATATAAGAAAGAGCAGTTTCAACTGCAGACACAGAATTCTCATGTAATTGCCAGAGTTTACAGTAGAGAAAAGCTGGATAAAATCAAGTAGTTTGCCATTAAGCAGAACTATGTCTTAGGCTCAGCCATAGTGAGTGTTCCAGTTTCTGTTATAAAAAAAACTCAAAGCATAAAAGAATCAGGCCAAAGCTCGTAAATAAGCATACAGGAGCAGAGCCTTAGCTTGGCATCAGCTGTATTTCCAGGCCAGCTCCTTTTTCTTTTAAGGGACATGTTTTCATCCTTAACTCAAGGCATCTTATTGGAGACTTGATCTGGATTTGTAAGCAGGTGGGCAGAGCACAAAGCAGGTCAGATGCAGTGACCAGATGAGTTGGGCAGGCTCTTTCTGTACCTGTCCTGCTGTCCACACGTGGCTTGTCTCAAGTGTTTCCCACCAGTCAGCAATGCTGCCAACTCAGGAGACACCCATGGCCCAAGAGTGCATGCTGCCAGGGACCCTGCAGCACAGTCCTGTTTCTCCCTGACCACAGTTCCATCTGCACATCTGGGAAGACAGAGATTCCTCATGCTGTGGTGGGAGAATAAAACATAGAGTGAAATCTGCTCAATGTGTCAAAAGTGAGAGTTTGGTCATTTGCAGAACAGCTTTCACCTCAGAGAAAGAGACACAGCAGTTAGATGGTGCCTGGGAAAACCTAAAGGCAGAAGAGAGCTTTGTTTCCTGGCCCTGGTAGTGCCATAGAGGGATGGCAAAAATTGCTCCCAAGTGTTATTATAAATTAGCAGATATGAAAATCTTATTTTTAGACTTGGTAAAATTAAAGACCAGCTTGTTTATTTAAACACATGTGCATAATATTATCTGTTACTGACTTACCTGAGCATTGCATTTTCCTCACAAAATATGTGACTCAGATCTTGGTCTGTAAAAGTTAATGGAAAAGTTTCCCTGCCTTGACTGCAGTTGAGATTACCAGCCTATGATTTCTTAAAGATGAGAAAAAATTATTAGCAAGCGCTGTTGTGGAGGAAACATTGATTAAGAGTTTGCTCCAGGTCAGATTGAAGAGTGCCCTATAGCTCTGTGTATTTAGATAGTCAATAAGGCACCATTAGAATGTAGGGGAGGTCATATAGCCCAGCCTCCATAATTACATTAAAGTATTATTTAGGTACATTTATATGGTATTTCTTCAATATCAGTGCTATTTGGAGTTACCCAATGGCTTTGGGAGCTTAAATTTCTACCAAAATTAAAGTCAAATAGTAAATAAGTTTGGTAGGCTAGGGATTATCTTGCCTTCCCCCAGCCCCTCTGACCCTGCTCTGCTGTGTGTATGTTAAGGTGGACAACAGCTCACTAGGGCAGCCATGTAGTGAGAATTGGAGGAGGCATCACCTGCCCTGCTCACCAAATCCACAATAACACACAGCTCTTTTGACCCAGACCCATTGACTGGTAAATGCCTGTAAAGCAAAACCTGCAAAATGTTTTACAGACTGGCTCAGGATGCATATGTAAAAGAAAAGTCCCCTTGGTAACTGCAAATGACGTCCTGTGCAGATGTAAGCCTTAATTTAGCCAGGTCCATGCATTCATCTCAGGACCTATGAACAACTTTACGTACTGTGAAGTTATTAAATTTCCATTGCTGGAATATCATACAAGCAGGAGCTTAGCATTTAGTTCATTCACTGTCCCATCCTGAGAGGAAATCTTCACCTGGAAACATTCTCAACTCCTCTGCTGAGGATATATTTGAAAGCCAGTCCCACACCTTTCTCCTTTCAGCAGAGATATTCCTATTAACATTAGAAGAATGTAGTTTATTTCTCCATGCCTATACTGTTCATGGATGTCCACAGCACTATGTGTTGCATATGCAATATATATATTAGCATCAGATCTGACTGCTGCAGGCCACCCAATCAGGAAAACCAATCAGACAAGGCCCTTTATAGACAGACGGGAGTAGCCTCATGTCTGCCAGCCCTGGTCCTCATGGGGGGCTTCAACCACCCCGATATCTGTTGGAGGGAGAACACAGTAAGGCACAAGCAACCCAAGAGGTTCCTAGAATGTGTTGATGACAACTGCCTTTTGCAAGTGATAGAGGAGCCAACAAGAAGAGGTGGACTTTGTTCTCACCAACAAGGAGGGGCTGGTGAGGAATGTGAAGCTCAAGGGCAGCTTTGGCTGCAGCGACNTGTGGTGGAGTTCAAGATCCTTAAG